>VZZY01016710.1:965707-975778 GCA_013400335.1 Eurystomus gularis
GGGGGAAGAGGGAGGGCAGCCCCCGCGGTGGCGCGGCCTGCGTGTGGAGAGAGAGGCTGTGCCTGTCCGGCAGCTTGGGGCGGCCCTGCGTGCGCGCCCCGCCCGAAACCCGGCCCGTGCTCTGCAGGTGTCTGGCGTCCCGGGTGGAGTGCGGGTGCGTCTGAGGAACGGGACACGCACCGCGTGGCGCAGGGGAGTCCCCTTTCGTAGCTCTGATCGTCCTTTACACAATTAAAACAAAAAAGCTGTTTCTTAAGTTGCTTCCTAAATAAAATACTTTTCTCTGTGCACGGTTAGCTAACCATGGTGCTCACAAGTGTGGGGAAGATGGTGGCCCTCCAGAAGAAGACTTCTGGAATCAGGAATATCTGTATATTGGCCCATGTGGATCACGGTAAGAGAGGTGCTTGTGGCTGGCAGAAACCGCGTGAGAAAAACTTGCGTGTGCCTTGGTTTCAGTGATGGGGAGGTAGTTTGGTCACTTTCAAAGCAGGCTTTCACAGATTTACCTTTATACTGCTTTAATTCTGAGAAGTAAATGTGCTTATCTTTTAGAAGAGTCTAAGATCTTAGAACATAAGAGAGTGTTTCACTGTAATAACGACCATTTTCAACTTATTTGATGCTGAGTGTTGGCATGAATTAAATATACGTGTGTGAGGTAGACTGCTGTCTTTCTATGTCTACTTAATGGAAGAAGTTTGTTACACAGGTGGAAATAGAAATGCTTGTTTTAGGACACATCTCTGGTCTAATTGCATCGTATATTGAGGTCCTGATGTACTGTTTGTTATTTCAACTGCTTTTCTGATCATGACAGGTAAGATTGCATCCACTCTTCAAAAACAAATTCGTGTGCACCTGACGAGTGAAGTTGAATAATCAGATTTTATTATTTTTTACCATTAGTTTGTACTTCTGTGATATTTTAAAGCTTTTGTTAATGTTGGTATCTTAGAACACTAAATGTTGTCAGCATTCCTAGTATTGTTACATCTCTTTCCATTGTCTGCATTAATTTAAACTAAGTAATTTATTTTTCTTTTCAGGCAAAACTACTCTAGCTGATTGTCTAATATCTAGCAATGGAATCATCTCCAGCCGCTTGGCAGGAAAGGTAGAGTTATACTGTCATCTTTAACAAAATTCTGGTGTGTACGTGCTGGGATTGTAAATCTATGATGATTGAGGAAATTCCCCTCCTAGTCTTGCTAAACCTCTTTTTCATGCAGTTGTAGTCTTTGATAGTTGATAAGTAACTTGTGAAGACAATTCTATGGATGTATTACCTCTTCTTTTGTTTTTGTACTCAGCTCAGATATCTAGACAGTAGAGAAGATGAACAGGTCCGAGGAATAACAATGAAATCTAGTGCAATTTCCTTGCACTTTGTGAAAGGTGAGTTGTTGATGCAGGCAAGTATAAACCTCAATACATATTTTTGTTAACTTTCCCTGTCTATTGTTGCTGTTAAGATCTTCCTGTATACAACTTTTTCTTTTGTGTTTATCAGCGTTAGGCCATGATTCTTCAGATGCTTATGCAGGTTGATTAACTGTTGACCAAGATAAACAAGTTCCATCTCAAGAGTTAGGAAAACCATCTTGAATCATATCTCTTAGTGGAGGCAATTAGAATAGTTACTTTTATCTTTTTATTTTAGATCTAAATTTTTATATTTTTATCTTAAATCTGAAATAATGCCACTGAAAGGCAAGATCTTCTTTAAAAAAAGCACAAGTTTTTATATGATTCTGTCCAGTGTTACCTTTAGTATACTTCTATGTCAAGGTGTCTGTTATACTCTGCTACAAATTCTTCAGAGAGTTTTTTGTAGTGTAGTTATGGGCTCATCTTTGCTATGTCTCCATGTTCCTCACCAGTCTTACCCACAGCTAGGCAAATGAAAAACGTGAAATACATTACTAACAGGATTGTGCAGAAAAAGGAATAACAGGAAAATTATATAAACAGAAAAGCCACTACTAGTCTTTTCTTTTCAGCGACAGCTGATTATTATAAAGCACAGTTGAAAAATGAATAATCTTCCAGCTAAGTATTGTAAACTGTGGCTGGCTTATTGTTGACTCTGAAATGACCTTACTTTTAATGGTCAGAACCTTTTATGTTTGTTGTTTTTCTGTTGTCTTGAAATTTACACTTTAGTACAACCTCTTAAACAGAAAAGTCTTTGATCTTATTTTGATTATGGCTGGTGATAAATGCAGCAAGTTCATCAAAAGTTGACTGGAGTTTCTGCTAAGCAGAATTTTTGGGGGGACTAGTGTAGAAAATACTGAGAACTTCTCCTGTATTGATAAAGTGAAGCTGTTTTAGTAACATGGAGTCAAATGCGTGGTTTTCAAAAAAACCATAAGGTTGAAATGAGGCATTTTATCAAGATTGTAGGGTTTATCTTTATGATAGTCTGTCATGATTGATCTTTAAAACGCAGACTGTAATGCAGTTGATGTGTGCTTTAGCTAGTGATCTATTTGTAATGCTGCTGCAAGCTTGTTCAGGGTTAGGGTTTTTGTTTGGTTGGCTGCTGTGTTTATGTATTTAATTTTCCAAAGGTAGTTGGGCATTGAAAGATGAAGATTGGCATTAAGAGTGAAATTAAAACCAATTAGGCACAATTGCTAAATGTTACACTGCTGGCAGTCTTCCTGTCCTATCAGAGTTTTTCTTCAGTATCATAATAATGGCAGGTTTGGTCCTTGGAAATTAGTAATAGCTTAAACAGTATAACCACGTGGCTGAAAGAAATATTTTTGAAAACTGTTCTGAAATATTAATTTATTGTTTGATCCTAGGTGATCAGGAGTATCTGATTAATTTAATAGACTCCCCAGGGCACGTGGATTTTTCTTCAGAAGTATCTACTGCTGTCCGACTCTGTGATGGTTGCATCATAGTGGTGGATGCTGTTGAAGGAGTCTGTCCACAGGTGAAATAAAGTACATTAAATAGAGAAAGAGGTTAGAGAGGACAGAGTAAGCAAAGTCTTGAGTGTATCGTGTAGAAATAAAAGATGAACTGCTTTAAGAAATTTTGTAAAACTTTTAATAAATGACAGTGTACTTGAGGTATGAAAGAGGGTAGTTAGTTTCATAGTTGTGCTGAAAAACTGAGCAATGCTTTTGAGTGGGTGTAGAGGTGTAGGGTTGAAACAGTGAGTATGCAATTTTTCAGGTAATGGAATATTTTTATAGAGAAGAAATAAAAGTCTTAAGGCAAATAATACCTTAATATGTGCATTTAACATGTTGAAAGTGAAAAAATATGCAACACTGAAATTGCTTTTATTCATGGCTTACCTCTATAAAGAGGGATTATTTTGTTTTTGTGGGCATTTTTGCCAGGAAATTCTGCCATTCTGCAGAATTCTATAATAACTAACACTGTGTACTATAGGAGTAAAATTTCTGGTTTGAATATCAACCTTTCTTTTTTTTGTATGTTTAATTAAATTTTAGAATTGTAGTGTCATTTTCTTTAACGTTGTGGTATTAAGCTTTCTGTAACAGATGCTGTTTTTAACAATTTCCTTCTTAATAGACTCAAGCAGTTCTCCGGCAAGCATGGCTAGAAAATATACGTCCAGTATTGGTGATTAATAAAATCGATCGCTTGATTGTGGAGCTCAAGCTCACCCCTCAGGAAGCATATTTGCACCTTAAGAATATCTTAGAACAGGTATTCATGCTATAGTGTCCTATTCGCACAGCAGATTTTGTTGAGGTTTTTTTCTTCCCCCTTTTCTCTGTTCTTGAATTGGGAAAGTCTGTAATTTTCACTGCCTTATAGCTGGAATAAATTTAGTGCAACAGAACCGTTTTTTTCTTGCTTTGCGGGATCAAGTACCATAACATCCAGTCTAAATTTTAACATTGAGATACGTTTTAGTTCTCGTTGGTTTTGAGGTTCATTCAGAATGCCCATGATCGCGAAATGAGTATTAAGTGCTTCTTGACAGGTCATCAGGAAGAGTCGTCATTTTTAGAAATAATGTGCTGAGTGTTTTGTTCTTCCTGCTAAATAGCTAAAACTTCTTTGGAGATAAACAAATAATACCTTTAGACTGCTCGTGATATTGATGGACTTACGCAGGGATATAGCTAATTCATCTTGTAAGTCGTGAGTTAAGTTGCCTTCAAACTTTTTTTTTCCCAAGAGCTTACTTCTGGCTGCTTATCTACCAGATTTCCCTTTGCCCTCCTTTGTTGGCAGTTAACAGGTTCCTATTTCGTCATTCCTTGTTCTGAGAGACAAAGTGCATTACACTTGATACTCGCTATCTGATTCAGTCCTGATGTGGCTGACTTTGACTTGGAAAATACATGCTGTTTAGGTTTAAGTAGTAGTCTAATCAGACTCCTGTTGTCTTTAAATGAGCAGGATTAGATACAGAAGGTCTGTGTTTCAAATTGTAAAATGAATCACAGATGTGGTATCTTGTTAAAAAAAACCCCTTTTTTTAATATTTTGGAGGGTGGGACTGATTGCATTTTAATTGCAAGAGTTGTGAAAGAGTGAATGAATCTTAGGGTGTCTTTTTAATTGTCCTTCTGTAGATAAATGCAGTCACTGGAGTACTCTTTACCTCTAAAGTCTTAGAAGAAAGAGCTGAGAAGGAAACAGAAAGTGAGAGTATTTCAGACACTGCACCAGGAGATCAGATTTATGACTGGAGTGCTGGACTGGAAGATACTGATGATTCACATCTTTATTTTTCACCAGACCATGGAAATGTGGTGTTTGCCAGTGCCATTGATGGCTGGGGTTTTGGGTAAGTCTGGGAATTAGTTACTGACTTCTTTTTCTTAATTGATTACTGCAGTTAATGTACTTTCAGTCATTTCACATTTTTAAAGGTTGTTTTGTTTCTTCATTCAGGTGCATTTCTTATCTCTTGTTACCTATCTTTATTTCTGTTTTGGCCATTGCAAAAGAACGTTGCAGAGATGTTTAATTAAACGTAAGAGGTTGGGGGTAGAACAATTTCAGAAAATTTTCTGGATTACTGTATTTGATTTTGTGATCAATTCTGGTTTTCAGTCCTGTTCTTAGTTTCAAAGGACAGCAGGCTAGTGTAAAAAATACACGTTCTGATTGCTAGCCACCAGGTGGAGTCGTTGTCTTCATCATGAAAATATAATTTAAAAGGTAGTAAATACAGTGCATGTCTCTAATAGTGCAAAACCTTTAAAAAAAGTCAGCTTCAGGATTTTAAAGTCAATGTCAAGCTCTTAAATAAGGTTCCATGCGTAGACTGTAGTCTAACACAAACATTTCTCACCACTGCAGAGGAAAGGGAAAATAAAATGGGCTATTTTAATTATCTATCATGAATAGTAATAATTTATAAAAAGAAAAATCAAAGTATAAGTGTATAAGGAAATTTAAAACAATTCTTCAAATTCTGACATGTTCTTTGGTCTGAAAGATCTTTTCATAGAGGTTGTGAGTGAGGGGAGACCTTTTCATTTCTGAAGGCTAGAAGGTTTTTCTCGTATCTTTGGTGGTCTGCATGCTAACACTTACCTGAAGTCCTCCACGCCCATATGGTGCCCACAGTCACTCCTCTGGTTTATGATGTGCAAGGAGACAGTATTTTGATTTCTGTAGGTTTAACCTTCCTGACTTGTAACTTCTCATTGAAATTCCATGGGAAAAATGGATTACAGTAGTAAACTGTTGTTATACAGAATACTTGGGTTGCAACTACTACAAACATGTTCAAGTTTGGGGTGAGAATGTTTACATTTTCTTTAGCAGATGTTGAAATGGTTTAGAGCTGTCTGCTCTTTTTTTCCTGTGTGGATAAAGTTTGGGCAATTTTCAGCTTACTTTTGTTTTGAATACTGACAAAGCCTGTGGAAGAGAATAAAAGAAGCCAGAAAGCTGTGTTTTTCTTTTGGGAAGTTCAAAGTTGACCTAGGTTTAGCATCAGTGTTCTAAGTGTGCTTCCAGGGAGTGCTAAACATTAAGAAAAATGTTTCTTGAAGAAAATTATGCAGTGGAACACTTTGTTACAATAAGTAGAATTATAAGCTCAAAAGCAATTTAGAAGCTTTTTCTTTAGATCAAGCTACTTGATATTTGCAAGTAAATGATCAACTATTAAGATTTTATAGGTTACAGAACTACATTCTGGTGTAAGCATGTAGTCATAAACACCCTATGATTACCTTTGTAATGAGCAAGCACGTTCTTAAATGGTAGGTGAATATAATGATTATTTTTGAAAAAGTGAGATGTCGTATAGCTATCTTCCTTTCATGATTCCTTTTGCTCTGATAATTTGTCTGCAGATAGAATTAAATGTCATATAAATGTGGCAGAAAATTGTTTCTCCAGTTCAAAAGTTTAGCAAAAACACCTTCAATTTGAACTGCTTGACACGGGAGTTTACTCTCTGATATACTTCCAGGTTACGTATCTCATTTGGAAAAACATTGGGGTATATACAGAGAGGTAGAGAAGACAATTTCTCTAAAACGGTGCTTAGGGCTTGAGGGTCTCTAATTTGTTGTTTTCAGAGATAATAACTTGTGTTAATTCTCCTTTTTTAATTTTTTTTTTTCTCCAGAGCTTTTAGTACTTGGTATTTCTGCTGATATTTCTGCCTAGTGGAACATGTGATAGATGATAAATGATATAGGCGAGGGTAATCTGAATTGGAATGACAACTGGTCAAGCTCTAATTGTTTCTTTGTGTTTGCGATGTCCCTGCCACTTGAAATCTTTGTCAAGTGGCTTGACCCTTACTTGCAGAGTATCTGTAAGGCTCAAATCTAAATATTGGTTGTAATGTGGCTTCAAATAGGGGGAAGAAATGGGCCAGATTGGCTTTGCCAATGCTATACTGATACAAGATGAACTTAAAAAAATTACAGTGCTTTGTATTGAATAAGAGAAACTGTGTTTGCTAAAATTCCCCAGATTTTAATTATCTTCTGGTTTACTGAAACTTTAAAAATATTATAGTAATTGAACTATCCATGTACAAGACTGTATCTCAACAAAAACCATTTACGCATCTAACTTAGGCAAGGGCTGTTAATATTCTGCTGCTGCATCTGGATCAAACTGTTTGTATGTTACACGATAGACTAATTCATGTTAATCTGTTCTCTGTCTCACAAAATGTGCCTACTGCTTAGACAAATAACAGGACTCTTATCTGCTGGTTTTCCTGTTTGTACCTGTTCTAATTCCCCATTTTTCCCTCGTATCCTGAAAGCGTTTTAATACATTTGTTGAAACTGAACGAAGATTGTTGACTTTCTGATAGTTCTTTGTTTCTTCTGATGAACTGGCAGGCCCTGCTTCTGAAAAAATCATATAATGGGTGGTGGGGGAGGCAAAGGAACGTTTTCCTTAATTAGTTTCAAGAGGTAGTTCTGGATTGTCAGCAGTACCATGGGGTGAAATATGGATCAGCGGGGCATTTTCTTAGTCGGGGCAAGTCTTGACTGTTGTTATGTGGTTGTGGGTTCTGTTCCTAAAGGCGTTAGGACTTGTCTCAGCAGAAAAAATTAAGCCATTAGGCAGTGCCACGTCATCCAGTGCAATTAGTGCGTATGCTTTTCTCATAATCCTCAAGTGGTGAAAAATGCCATAAATACATATGCAAGAGCTGATGGCACAAGTCTCTTGAACGTTCTCTCCCTGTTCAGATTTTGGGGTGTTTTCTCCTTTTTGGTTTAGAACTCACAGCTTTTTCAGGTGTGTAGAAATTTAAGAATTCTGGATTTCAAAGAACAGAATATCAAATATAATTGCTCTGTAGATAGTGTTGTTCTGATTGTAAATGTATATTTTTGTTTCTGCATGCACATGGAGCAAATATGTGGAAGTTTTTTCTCTTACTGCTCACTGAACATTTTCAGCAAGGACTCCCTCTTTAGGTCATAAGCAGCCTGCTTTTATTAACTCAAGGGAACCAGTGAACAACGCAGTCGGCTTTATAGCACAATGGTGGCGTTACAGTTTTTATATTATTTTCTGAGTTATTATTAAAGCAATGATTCAAACAACAAGAAGTACCGTAAGTAGTTAACTTAGAAAATAATTACCACCATCTGATGGCTCAAACGTGACTCAGAAGAATACTTGTTTTTTAACTTGTACCATTCTGGTCACAGACCGCGGTTAAATGTGTCATGGGATGTCTTTCATAGAGTAAATTTGACAGTCATCACATAAATATTTAGAACTTTTGTATTATGCTTTTGAGTTTTTACTGAGGGGTTAGTACACAAACATTAATTTCAAGTAAACAAGTTCAGCCTTGAAGCTGACTTGAAACAAATCAAAAACATACAAATACAGCTGACATTTCTGAGCTGTTAAGACTAAATATTTTTGCAGGTGTAAATGTTAAATAATGTAAGCTAAAGTGAAGACAATTGCAGAAGTGGGAGTAAAACAAGGATTTGAGGTTTGGGTGTGATTTTCACATAGGCTGTCTGTTGCTTAGGCTGATAAGCACATGTAAACAGCATTATGCTTTTATGAAGATGCATTTTGTTCCCTTTCAGCATTGAGCATTTTGCCAAACTGTACAGCCAAAAGATTGGAATCAAGCCTGCCGTGCTTCTGAAGACTTTATGGGGAGATTATTATCTAAATACAAAAGCGAAGAAGATAATGAAGGGTGATCAGGTAGGGAGATTGTCAGAAATATTGCCTGGTTTTTATTTCGTTTTGGTGTATTTTTGATTCTACATCTCATAGTGTATTCTGAAAGTTGACCGCAGTCCCTTTTCACTCAGCATCAGTAGAGATACAAAGTCACTAGGATAGCCTTGCGTCAGCCCTTGGGGAGGAGAACATTCCAAAACTGACAATTCAAAAGGTGCATTGAGGAAATCCCATCTAACAGTGCTCACAGTTGTTCTTAAATCTCTTCAAGGGTTCAGCATAGAGGAAAACACAAGGTGAATGGAAGACTAACAATGTAGAAATGAGAGTAGTGAGTGGGTCTCTGTCTTAATTGAAGAGACCTTCTGCAGCTAAGGATTTAGGATTCAGAAAATCTTTTTTGCCTTAGTGAAATCCCATTGAATGCTACAACAAAACCCTGTCCTGAAAGCTACACTTCTCTTGCATTAAGTGTTCCCACCACTAAAAGTTAAGAGAGGAGAAGGGAGTTTCTCTGTTTTCATTTAATGATGATTTTTTTTGTGTTTTCATAGGTGAAGATTAATAGTTATAAAAAGGGTGATAACCAGGCTCAAGGTGGACATGTTCTGTCTTTTTCTGAATTTGAAACCTTATCCTTCACTTTTATGTTTATTTTGTGCCTTACAGCATTCTTATAAGACAGACTGTTGAAGTAGTGATCTTGTGTAGAAACAGATAACTGTCTTGATTTTGAATAGAGCTTTTACATTAACATGGTCAGTTAGAAGTGCCTTCTTAAGCCTATTGTAAAAATGAGGAATTACTGGTAATTAGCTGTATCATTATGTTCTGACAGTCAAAAGGAAAGAAACCTTTGTTTGTGCAGTTGGTGCTGGACAACATATGGAGCCTGTATGAAGCTGTTATGAAAAGGTGAGAAGATCTTTAAAGTTTTCAAAGAATCTCTTTCCATGTGCTATGGTGATTTTTTTTTAAATACTCAAACAAGAAATATTGTAGATGCTTGTCATATAGTCGTACTGTGTTTTTTAATCTGTTTATTGTTTTCCTTACAGAGACAAAGAAAAAATTGAAAAGATAGTCACCTCTTTGGGATTGAAAATTGGTGCACGGGAGTCACGGCATGCAGACCCTAAAGTTCAGCTTAATGCCATTTGTAGTCAGTGGCTGCCAATATCGGATGCTGTCCTCTGTATCCTTAAGCAGATACTACTTGTTGTTCTGTTGGCAGTTCCCAGACTTCAGAGGGTGCTCAGATATTGCCATGTGTCATTTGGTATGATTTCTTCCCTTTTTTTCACATCTGTGCTTGCACTAGCTGGACCTGTTTTCTCACTTGTAGTATTAAGTTACATGTCTACAGTTAGCCTTACATTTCTACCAACTTCATGCTTTTGCACAGGTTTGGGTTTTTTT
>VZZY01016711.1:0-32703 GCA_013400335.1 Eurystomus gularis
CCTGATTTTCTGGTTGTCCTGTACACGTCACGTGATGACACTCAAGATGTTCTGCTCTATAAACTTCCCTAGCACCACAGTCAGGCTTACAGGCCTGTAGTTCTCCAGACCTCCTTCTAGCCCTTCTTGTAGATGTGCGCCACATTTGCTAACCTCCAGTCTACTGAGACCTCCTCGGTTCACCAGGACTGCTGCTAAATGATAGAAAGTGGCTTGGTGAGCACTTCTGTCAGCTCCCTCAGTACCCTTGGGTGGATCCCATCCAGCCCCACAGACTTGTGCCTGTCTAAGTGGTGTATTAGATCACTAACCAGTTCCTTTTGGATTATGGGGGCCTTATTCTGCTCCTTCTCCCTGTCTTCCAGTTCAGGGACATGTGCACTCACAGAAAAATTGGTCTTACTATTAAAGACTGAGGCAAAGAAGGCATTGAGTACCTCAGCTTTTTCCTCATCCTTGGTCGCTATGTTTCCCCTCACATACAATAGAGGACGGAGATCCTCCTTAGTCCTCGTTTTGCTGTTAATGTATTTATAGAAACACTTTTTATTGTCTTTTATGACAGTAATCTGATTAAGTTCTAGTTGGGCTTTGCCCTTTTTAATTTTCTCTCTGCATAGCCTCACAAAACCCTTGTAGTCTTCCTGAGTTTCTTACCCCTCCTTCCATAGACCATAAACTTTCCTTTTCTTCCTGAGTTCAGGCCAAAGCTCTCTGTTTAGCCAGGCTGGCTTTCATCCCTGATGGCTCATCTTTTGGCTCATTGGGATGGCTTATTCCTGTGCCTTAAAGATTTCCCTCTTGAGGAATATCCAACCTTCCTGGACTCCTTTGCCCTTGAGAGCTGCCTCCCAAGAGACTGTGTCAGCTAGTCTCCTAAATGAGTCATAGTCTGCCCTCCAGAAGTCCAAGGTGGCAGTTCTACTGACCCCTTTCCTTACTTCCCCAAGAATGGAAAATTCCACCATTTCATGATCACTATGCCCAAGACAGCCTCCAGCCTTCACATCACCCAGAAGTCCTTCTCTGTTTATAAACAATGGGTCTAGCAGAGACCCTTCAGTCATTGGCTCACTCACCAGCTGTGTCAGGAAGTTATCCTCCACACACTCCAGGAACCTCCTAGATTGTTTCTTCTCTTCTGTATTGTACTTCCAGCAGACACCTGCTAAGTTGAAATCCCTCATGAGAATAAGGGCAAGCAATTGTGAGACTTCTCCTAGCTGTCTACAGAATATTTCATCTGCTTCTTGATCCTGGTAGGTGGTCTATAACAGACTCCCACTATCACATCTGCCTTGTTGGCCTTCCCCCTGATTCTCAGCCATAAGCACTGAACCCTATCATCACCATCATTATGCTCAACAATCAAAATACCCCCTAACATACAGAGCTGCCCCATCACCTCTCCTTCCTGGCCTATCCCTTCTGAAGAGTTTATATCCATCTATTGCAGTACTCCAGTTGTGCAATTCATCCCACCATTTTTCTATGATGGTAACTGTATAATAGTTTTCTTGCTGTACAATGGCTTCCAGCTCCTCCTGTTTGTTGCCCATGCTGTGTGCATTGGGGCAGATGCATTTCAGTTGGGCTATTGATTCCATCACCTCTTTGAGGGGAGAAGGCATTATCATTCACAGAAGGACCTGATCATTCTCAGGTGCTACTGTAATTTCTAGTCCATCAGTATCCCTTATGTCTTTGCTATTTTATGGCACTCTGTGCTCTAACTCCGCTAGGATGACAGACCAAAGGACCTCACTAGCACACCATCCCACAAACGCTCATGTGCCACCCCCAGGCTTATCTCCATTATGTCTGTTTTTATCCCTTTTACCCTTCAAATCTAGTTTAAAGCTCTTTCAATGAGCCCTGCCAAGTCCTGCGCAAAAATCATTTCCTCACTTTCAGACAGGTGTACCCTGTCTGTTGTCAGCAGGCATGGTATTGTGTAAACCAGTCCATGATCAAAAAACTTGAAGTCCTGCTGATGACATCAGGCTCAGGCCCACGTATTGATCTGATGGGTCTTCCTGCTTCTTACCTCATCATTCCCTGCAGCTGGAGGGATAGAGGAGAACACTACTGGTACTCGTGATCCTTTGATCTGTTGTCCCAAGGGCCTGAAATCTCTCTTGATTGTGCTTGGATTTCCTGTTGTGAGTTCATCGCTGCCTACCTGGAAAGTCAATAGTGAATAATCTGAGGATCATACCTGGGTAAGAAGTTTTCTCACCACATCTTCAGCTTCAGAGAGGCAGCAGACTTCCCTAAGAAGTGGGTCTGTTCTGCATATTGGGCCTTCTGTTCCCTGCAGAAGAATGTCAACTATGACAATGACTCATCTTTTTTTATTTGTAGAAGTAGTTTTGATGCAGGGCAAAGGCTGACTGAAGTTCAGCAACACTTCTAAAGTAGACAAATCATCTTCTTTGTTGTTATTAACTTCAACTTGCAGAACTTCTTATCTATTATGCAAGGGCACCTGGGAAGGTGAGGTTGTTGTTGAGGGGACATGTCTGCTGCACAGAGCAGGCAGGAACTTGTCGCTATTGTCTCCTCTCCTGGCTGCTATGTTCAGTCAGATTGAGGGGAAAAGGCAATCCTCCATGTTATGTATCTTGTCTGACTCTTGGGAGTGTCTCAGGGAAAGAAGGACATGGTTCCAGTGTTCATCTCCCTCTTGCACTCCCTGATGCTTCTCAACCTGCTCGCCTCTTCCCAGAGCTCTGTCACTAAGCAGAGTTCCTCTGCCTGGGTACATCTCCCACAGGTGTGCTCACTGCTGCTGTTCTGTAGCTGTGTCAGAGCTGGGCATACCCTTCAGCCTCCTAACACCTGAGTGGCTGCATGTTCCTACCAGAGCTTTGTCTGGGAAGCTGCATAAATCATAGTGGGTGGCAGAGCTTAGAGAGGCCATGGCTTTCTGCTGGGTGGATACCATTGCTCCCTGGCTGTCAGTGCTTTCAGTGCCCTTCCTATGCACCCTTCTGTGTGAACTGCCATGCGAACTGCCACAACATATTCTGGCTGCTGCAACACACTCTGTTCACAGTGCTCCTGGTCACTGTGCTCCTGAAGGGCTTCTTTATAGGTGTGGTCACTGTTGCCCTGCTACACCCAGGCCTCATCAGCATCTCCTGCGAAACTGCTGGCTCCTGGCTAGTCTGTCTGCTTCCCTGGTATTTCCCTACCAAAGGAAAATGTCAGAAAAACCACTGCACACTGAGATCTACTGGTCCACTGTGGGCTGAGCTGGCTCTGGAGCAACTCCACTCCGTGACTGGCTGTAGACACAGACATGTGCCTCACAATTAACTGTTATTCTTAATTTGTGCTGTATATCATCACCCTGGTTCTTTCTTCAAGCTGAATGTTCAGTAAATGCTTTAATAAGCAGGGAAGTAGGGTGCACTTGAATCTCTCAGAATGACAGAAGAAATCATAATTCAGGTATGCTAACAAAGACCTTAATTTTTATTTTTTTTTAATTGATAGGTACGTCAGAACATATAAAGCAACTTGTATCATGAAGAATTCCAGATATATCCAGTGCAGTGGTTTGGAAAGTTTTGTGGTTATCAACTAAGCTTTAGAATACAAGAAGAAAATACCTTTTTCCTTTAATTCAAGGGCATACTGCATGTAAGTGTACGTCTTATCAGCAGCCCAAAATAACTACAATAATTTGCTGTCTTGTTAAGCAGTTTATGCAATACAGTATGTGACTGATGATAAGCTATACTTCCATGACAATGCCTGCCAATACTTCTGTAAAAATGAAAACTGATTAATAGCAATCAACTGTATCAATTAAACCCAGATGTGTTGGTGAAAAATAATCTCACTGTAATCAGTAATAACATCTAACTTTTTATTTTATAATATACTTAGGACTTTTTATAAACCCATATACACGTGCATGCACCCTTATTCATGGAATCATAAAATCATAGAATGGTTTGGGTTGGAAGAGACCTTCAAGATCACCAAATCCTTGCCTTGAGCAGGGACAACTTCCATTAAGTCAGGATGCTCAAAACCCCATCCAGTCTTGTCTTGAACACATCCATTGTGCTCCATTGATGGAGCATCCACAACTTGAAGCCCTTCTACTTTATTTTGGAAGTGTCAATATGTGTTGAAGTAGATGTACAAGACCATTTACATACATTTTACTTCAGCAGTATGTCATAAACATACATATGAGGGCTGAAAAACGTGTATTTTAAATGGTAACATCTACACATGACAGTTGCTGTATATGAAAGAAAAATAAGTTCCTAATCAATTCTTTATTTAAAACATTAAAAAAACATCCATAGTTTACCTTTAGTCAGAGGTGAGCAGAAAAAGAGCCCCACTAATTTTAGCTGCTTCATCCAGTTTCAGTTTAGAAAGGATAGTGTTGTCAATGAGTAGAGGTTATAAATATGAAGTCCCTTAACTTATCATGCTGCTGGATTCTGATCTTTCTGAATTCTTTAAAGATTTTCCAAACCTTCAGCTTAATTGGAATAGAAATTGCTTCATTCACCATGTCAGCTGAAAGGATCAGTAAATATGATTCAACTGTCTTCATAGCTTTTATGGCCAAAAGACACATTTCTAAAGAAAGTGTAGTTGCATGTTTAAAACATAAAGCAGCAATATAATAGCAAAAGTAATGTGGTAAAGCTGCAAGCTTAGAAACTTTGCCCAAAATCTTCAGTCTGAATACCTTCATTCTGAGACTTCCATGAAAGCAACACTTACTTGTGCTGCTGACAACTGTCTTTTAAATTTCTTTCTTTAAAAAATCAAATAAATAAAAAACATTTGAAAGTAAACAAATTACAAATGCAGTTTCTAGTGCACTGTTTTAACTACCTGTGAATTTACTGTTGCTCCTACAATTTTTTTAACTGTTGTAAAATTTGACATCTTTTTCCTAATTCACAGGATCACTGAGTTGCTTTCCTTGGAAAGGACCTCAGGAGATCACCTAGTCCAGCCTGCCTGCTGAATTAAGGTCACCTAGAGCAGGTTGCCCAGGACTATTTCTATATGGGGGTTGAATGTCTCCAAGGTTGAGCCTCCACAACCTCTCTGGGGAACCTGTTCCAGTGTTCAAACAGCCTCTTAGTGAAGCAGTGTTTTCTTTTCTTTTAAATTAAATTCCTTGCATTTTGGTTTGTGGCCATTGTCTCTTATGTTATTGGATACCACTGGTAAGTCTATCTCCACATTCTTTACTCCCTGATTCTCTTTGTTCTTGTTTCTAAAAATACAAGTTAGATCAAAAGGTATAGATCAGAATAGTTTCTAAGACCAGTAATAGTTCATACAGTAGATACTATTAAACCTCATTACATGTATATGATTTCACTTCATTGCATATATATGGTCTCAAGCTTAAATTTAGATATAGAATGTTATTTTATTCATAGCCTTTCATAAAGGGCAATACAGTGCTCAGCCATCATCATGAAAACATTTCAAAGAGCAGATTTAAATTTATGTTAGTTGTCTAGGTGTTTTTAAAATTCCCTTGGATAACTACTAGATTATTTAGGCATCTAAACAACTTTGATGTCCATATATATACCACTTTCGCAAAAAGCAAATTCCCAGTTCCATCTTTTAAGCTCCTGAGATGTCTCTGTTTCCTGACAGGAGATGGAGAGATTTTAAAAGAGGCAGATAACAACTGATAAAAAATCCTAGATAAGAAATCCAGATTAAAAATTTATTTAATATTCCTGAGTTTCTGGACTCTAAGACATTGTCCATTGTAACTTTCATTTTATTTCATTCTTCTCTACAATGTGTGCCAAAACATAGATCTTCTAAAAAGCTCAGCAATTTAATATACCAAAAATTTTGATGTGACAAGTTCCCAAGCCTCAGTTACTCAAAGTGAATTAGTAATCACTTTCATATTATAGCAAAACTATTTCTGAAAATTATATGATTCTATTGTAAACCTTTTGTTTCATAAACCCAAATCATCAAGCTTGGAGTTTCTTTTTTGCTCTTCCCTATTCAGAGGCTTGTATTTATTTGAAAATGAAAGTAGTTTGTCAAAAAACACAGTAGCCCTTTGCCCTTTTTGTATATATTAAATTCTGGAAAATTGTGTCAGATACATTCTGTGAAAGAATACTGTTGCACTTTTTCAAAGAGAAAATTGCCTTTCCAATAATTAAAGAGTGAGAAGTTCCAAGTTTTTTCACATTCTAAACTGCTAGCTACTGTTTTCTGTGTGGAGAGCAGCAAAAGACTGTTTTGTAAATTTGCTTTTTTTGATTAATTTTTTTTTTTTTTTCAAGGAAAGATAGTTCATTTTGTCTTGAAGCTCCACACATTCATTCTTTCATTGGTGAGATTACTGAAATATCAAGACACTGGTAAAGTTTGAAAAATAAAATTTCTGGTTTTTACAGCATTTTAATTCCCTCACTTCTAGTTTTGTCTAATGAAAGAGAACCTGAGTATGTGACAAAGCAAGTAGAAAACGATAACAAGTTCTACAATGTGGTACGCATTGCTTATTACCCAAAATATTTCCATTATTTTTACTTGAGACTATGAAATCTTATCTGTACTTAGGCAAATATAAGTTTGAGCTACAGCCGAAAATTATAAAAGATAAAGAATCAATTTAGGAAGCAGTCTGGGTGCTTTCATGTGTGTGTTTTTACAAAAATCTCAAACACTGAACAGTATGTTAAAATGCTCCCTTATGTATCAAAGTTTGATAAATGTTAATGTAAAAATGTAGGTACCCATGTTAATGTAAAAAAAGTAAAACCTGCAACATTTTTGAAACTACTATGAAAAATAAGAAGAGGTGGAAAATGAATGATGTGAAGAGAGAAAAAAAAAATCTACAGCCAAACAAGAAAACACATCCTACAAATAACAGAAAAAATGATATAAACGTGCTGCTGATGACAAATTAACAAAAAATCTTTAAACAAAAGAAATCTGTATTTTAATAGCTAATATGTATTCTAGTTATATAAGACAGGTGTCTAAAGTGTAACTTCATTAAAAAAAACCATGTTAAATACTTGAATTATCTTGTCACACTTAGATCTTCATAACTGAGGAAACTGAAAACTTAATATTGGAGGCCTAAAAGACAGCCAGTATCAAAAAAAAAAACAACTTAACTGACTCTCTTAGAAATATAGAATATGTCTTCTAAAGTATTTATCTTCTCCCTTCATGCTTCTGAAGAGTTTCACCACTTGTAAGACTTCCTTTTTTTTAATTCACACAATTTTCTTAATCTGTTATGGTTTTTGTGTCCTATGTTTTGCAATAATCACTTTGAGCCAGGGTGTCTGGCAAACATCAAGTTCTTAGCTCAGAGTGGGCAGTAAGCATTGGATTCTGGGCACAGCAAAATAGACCCAGCTAGCCTCCATGAATCCAGATCATATACTGGCACTGAAAATTCATCTTCATGGTAAATTAAAGCTTGAAGCTTAAAGACTGTTGGCAGGGCAATGGAAGGGAACCGAAATTCAAAGGCAAAGATTTTTCCTGAGAATTCACTCAGCTCAGATAAAAAGAGAGAAACTGAGATGCATGTGGATTAAAAGAGTGAGAAATAGAGGGAAAAATAACCTTGGAAACAGAAAATTAAGGGACAGGAAGAAATAGTAGGAGGGAGAGAAAAGGCTGATACACTAGATAAAGAATTTATGGGGAAAAACATCTGTTCAATGGCTGAGGGGCAGAGAAATGGGAGGACAGTTTCTGGGGGAAAGACAAACATTTTGGGTTGCGATATAAAGGAGCTTCTACTGCATTAACTTTTAGTATAAGAGTTTGGGTTGCATACATTTTCTGCAACTAGAACAACGTGTTTCAATGTTGTGTGATATTCTACCTGTCAGAACATTTAGTACTGTATTAGTTGCCAAGGTAACGACATTTTTTTTTGTGAAACACATTCTGGGTCTGTCTTTCCCTTTTGGAGTTACACCCCTATGGAGCACAAATAAATGTGACCAAGTTATGCATGAGGAGTCTGAATTTGATGAACCATACCAAACATTAAATTGCCTACATTTTGTGCTTCTACAGTATAATTTCCAAAAGACTATTGTCACCATGATTAGTTTTTCATGACCACAGTTCAAAAAATTGTAATTAGACATAGAAACTCAAATGTTCTCATAGCTAGGAAGGTCTATTACTGTTTCATTATATCTGAAAGCTAAATGATGGTGCTATTGAATAGTTTGCTATTCACATAACGAGGGTAACTGGAATATTCAAGCAGCACAAACACACATTCTTATGTGTATTATGCATTGCAATAGCTAATTGGTATACAGCATATATGTTAAAACCTGGCATATGAATATGACATAGCTGTATGCAATGTGTTGTTCATTTTCTCACTGACTCCTGAGCTATAAAGTTCCTGAATTCTTCTAGTTTTCCCTCATTTTTATTTTTCTGAATGGTTGTCTTTCTCTACTTCCATGCTCTTGCTTATTTACCAATTATGTCTTTTCTTATGGAGGTTTCTTTTCACTATGTATTTGTAGGTAGCCTCATATATTTTATCCCTGACCAGTCTAGGATACAGTTAATACTTCTATCTAAAGATGTAATAGTAAAAAATAATGGGTATTACAGAATTAATAACACGGAAATTACTTACATATAACTGCTGCTTGGTCACAGCAATTTAACTTAAAAGGAGTTATAAATGGTGAACCTCATACCAAAGTCTGGGTAAATTCTAAATGTCCTATTTCTAGCAAAGAACATTCCAGGAAATCATATGATCTCCAAGCTCTTAACTGGCAAAGAAAGGTAAACACTAACATAATTCTGCTAAAGACAAAAAATGGCCAAGTGTCATTTTGGTCATCAGGGCAAATTTTACATAGTTGCTCCATAAAGACTTCCTCTTAAGAACATCACCAATTTTATTTGTTTAGGAAACTCTGTTGTAAAACCGACACTTCTCTGCAGTGTCTAAAGCTCAGGTATTTCCTCAGAAAAGATCTGAAACAGGTAAGCATAAATTAAGACTTTTAATTTGTTTTTTACCAAAACCAGCAGATAATGAACACATCTTGTCTATGAAGAAAGTCACAGTCTTTGCAGTATCTGATAGAACACTTTTCTAAAAGCAGATATCAAATGGCATTACGGTCTGCAAAATCCAAAGAAATAGGTTTGTTTGGTAAGTGAACTGCAACATCCTTAGTCTACACATTTATTAATAATTGGACAAGTCAGAATTCTTGACACTATGCTGAGTACCATAATGTTTACTGAGTATTTGAAAATAGATTTCTAAGTATTTTAAATAGATTGGCATGTTACTGTTGCATACATCTCCCAGAAAGCAACTGATAATTGGCAGCTGAATGCTGAGTTACACTCACATATGGTGCTTTGACGTCATATTAAAATAACAGCTGTGTCAAAGAGTAGAGGAAGAAGGCCAGTCATAAATTCATCATGTAATGTCAAATGTGTAATAATTAGGTAGATATTAAGTCTAGATTGTATGTCAGTCACAGAAATACTTTTAAACCTTTTAATAAGAAACTAGGAGGAAAGTGTCATAATAACATATTGAGTGGTAAAACTTTGCCAGTAGAATCATTCAGTGATGGAGAATGCTTCTGAATGCTCAGTTCAGTTTGAGTTTAAGATGAGTGTTTATCATTTCCAATGGAAAAAGTATGGTTGAGAATTTAATATAGCAACCTGCTTGAATAATGGCCACTGTTACAGAAAGAGAACCTCTCAGGTTTAAAATGCTCCAAAATGAGGTATAAGTGGTCTGATTTGCTTTGTTCAATATTTTAACAAATCTACACTTTTTAACAAAGTTTTAATAAAATGCATATCTGACTGATGTACTTGGATATGACCTTCCAATAGAGCAGTTTCCAGTCAAAGCTAAGGAACAATGTGAATCCTTTCCAGAATCAGAAACTGTCTGTCCCCTGCTGCTTAATCCTACACAGTTTGAATATGAGAGACTAAGAATAAGGTCTCAGGTCCATCAGATTTTGATTCCTCATTGAACCTGTTACTATTAAACACTAATTTGTAGTCACACACAGTAAAAGAGATTTTACTGGTCTTAGCTCTCACTTGAAAGAGTGAGATTCCAGGTTTGATATGACTCAAGTAGAGGCAGAGATATGCATTCTAGCCCACTGATGAAGCCAGGCAGTGGTTCTGCTTTGCTTACAGTGTTTTTCTTATGAAACATTAGGAGGGGAAAGTTTTCAGTTCAACTCAATGTGGAATAGTAGGATTATGGAACTTGGAAACATTCATCAGGCAGGAAAATTTTATCCTGTGTAACTGTCTTTTTCCATGCAGAAACCCTTTGCATTGGTTTCTCTTCTATAGACATATAAAAGTGCAGGCATAATTTTCACCACTAAACCACTGAGAATTCTTCTTCTGTTCTGTCCCTGAAGAGAAATCAAGGTGGTATTTCTGATAACTCATTAACATTTAACAAGTCTACAATCATGGAATATCACACAAAATTACTATGTGTTTTATAACCACTGAGAATCTAAGTTTATTTAAGATTGTTGTTTATCACAGAAGCTGTTAAATTACATTATTCAGTGTGTTCTTTGGTAAAATATTATACAAATGGAAAATTATTAAACTGTGTGAAATAAAGACTTTGAAACATACTATGTTTTGGAAAGTTTCAATGTATTGCAGATGCTTCTGAAGAGTGAGTGAGAAAGTGCAAGGCTTTGAATGATCACTAACAATTCTATCTACTAGCCATAACAGTCTTATGTTTAGATGTCTTTCAAGCTATAGTCCTCAATCAGTCAATTATCCAGCTAGAGGTATCTATATTCTGCAACTGTGTGGAAAAAATAAATGTTTCAGAATTTTGTGAGTTAGTCTGTATTTCGTAATATTTTATCAACTCCAGTCTAGAAATCAATGTTTAAATTTATGTCATGCTTTTTTCCCTAGGTATTTAAGATATTCTATTGTGTATATAAATCTCTGCAGAATCCAGAGAATAAACACAGTCATACAGACATTAGGCTACTTCTCTCTCTCCTTTTTAAAAAAAGTTTCAGTAAAACCTTAAAAGATAAATTAGTATAGTTACAAAGGAACAAATATAAAACAGAGCACTGGTCATCTTTTCATGTTATGATTTGATACAATACAGAGTTGTCCAAAATAAAGTTATCCTTTCCAAGAAAGGAGCATTTTCTTTTCCATGTAGACATTTCTGGAAGAGCTTAATCTCCTTCAAACTCCAATAAATAATAATTAAAATAAATTTTATGTCACACAAAGCACAACTTATTCTAATTGTCTTGGATGTCATAGGTAGAATACACTTATTCCCTTTCAAACATTTGTGCTGTTTCTTTAAACAGATACAAATAGAGTCCAGGATCAATTTATTAGTTCTGACTTTAACAAACATATTGAATGATGATTTCTGTTTTGCAAGTTGTTTGGTTTTTTTTTATTTTTTGTGCTACAAGTGCTTCCTTAAGAGCACAATATAGCAGTTGATGAGTAATTTGTCTTATTTTCGTGCCTGCAGCACTCATACTTAGTTGTTCCATGTTGTAAGTGGATTCTTATCTCTCTATCCACCTCAATTCACCATTATTAATTTACAAGAGTGCAATTTTCTTATTTGCAATTACAATATGACAATGCTACATTTAAAATAGAAAACTATGTTAAAAGAACATAAAGATTACAAGATAGAGACCAAAATTTCCTGTGTGATCCAATTTAGTCCTTTTGTGCACACATATTGTGATATGGTATATAATCACAAACTTCTTGTTCTGTGCATAGACATCACAGGCTGAATGGGAAGGTCCAGAGGGTGGTGATCAGTGGCACAAAATCTAGTTGGAGGCCAGTGACCAGTGATGTACCCCAGGGATAAATGCTGGGTCCAATCCTGTTCAACATCTTCATTAATGATCTAAATGATGAGGCAGAATGTACTCTCAGCAAGTTTGCAGACATCACAAAACTGGGAGGAGTCGGTGATAGGCCAGAGGGTTGTGCTGGTATCCAGATGGACCTTGACAGGTTGGAGAAATGGGCTGACAGGAATCTCATAAAGTTCGGAAAGGGGAAGAACAACACAATTCACTGATATAACTGAGGTACACCCAGCAGGAAAGCAGCTTTGCAGGAAAGGATCTGGAGGTCCTGGTGGAAACCAGGTTGAACATGAGCCAAAGAAAACTAAAAGCACCCTGAGCTTCACTAAGAGGAGTGTTGCCAGCAGGTCAAAGGAGGTGATCCTTCCCCTTTATTCAGCACTGCTGAGGCCACACCTGGAGTACTGTACTCCTTAGTACAAGGCAGACATGGACATACTGGAAAGAGTTCACTGAAGGACATAAGACTGATTAGTGGACTGCAGCACCTGTCCTATGAGGAAAGGCTAAGAGAGCTGGGACTGAGAAAAGAAAACTCAGGGGACATCTCATCAGTATATATAAATACCTCAAGGGAGGGTGCAAATAGGATGAATCCAGGCTCTTTTAAGTTGTGCCCAGTGACAGAACCAGAGGCAATGGACACTGAGTGTCAGGAAAATTTCTCTATCCCTTTCTCAGAAATGTTTGAATCAATTGAACAGAAATTTCAAAGACTTGTCTGAAAGATTCTACCATGCAACTTTTCAATGTCAGTAGTAGTACTTTAACAGAATTAAACGAGAAAAAAAAAGTCACAACATAACGGAAAGTGTCATTAACTGTGGTCTCATCTCCAGTTTGATATTAGAGTGCAATCTTTTCTGTGTTAAAATCATCATCTAGAGGTGAAAAGGGCATGACAATAGCCTTCTTGCCTTCTTTGTTAGCTTATCTGTAGATAGCGTTTAAGCAAAACCAAATTCTCTGTACTGACATGGTAAGATTTATAGGCATTCATCCTCCCATATATTATCATCTCATGTTGCCAGGTTTCTTATTTCCTTAAATGATGGGCAAGATTAAAACCTGAGAAGTTCAGCTACATTTAGTTAACTAATGAAAAATAGAGATACTCAACCAGTTTATTCAACGTCTTTTTCCTCTTGAGTTGGAAGTATTCTGGACTTTTTTTTTTTTTTTGGTCTCTGTAGAATCAAGAATGATAATCAGATCAAGAAACAGGTAAACAGAACAATTGTTTTTCACTATAAATAACCATTCATTGGCATTATTGTAGACACTCCTGAATATATTTTGCATACACATTTTCTAAAGTATGCTGAACATAGGTCAGACCAAGGTTTTCCAGGAGATATGTGTGAAATAGAAATACTGCTTTATCCCAAGAGATAAATACTTACAGAAGTAATGATATTTTTTTGTCATCTGGTGACACTCAGGAAATGGGTATTAATAAATTATTTCTATGCATAAATATCTTAAATCTCATCATAAATAAATTTTTATTTCATTTTTTAAAATTTCATGATAATTCAGAAGTATAATTAATGGCAATTAAAAATTTCTATAGAACATGATTATATTAACATCTTTTATAACAATAAAATCATCATCTCAAATATTTGTTAAAGAACATTGGTCTCAGAATGAGTTTTGGTATGATCGTTTTCTTAAGTCTATGTAAAGAATACTTTCAAACATGTGTCTCAGAGTGATATTATTCATAAGATGCCTCAAATAATTTCATGTTTATTGCTAGCTCAATAGAAAGAATTGGTGACTTTAATCACATGTCAAGTATTGGGTGTGGGGGGAGGGGCAGGTTAAGTCCTCTAAAGTCCCCTAAAATCAAAACTAGCCTCTTTTCTTTGCATGCATTATTCTCAGTCTGCAAATATTTTCAGCTACTGAAGAACTTCTCTTTTCATCAAATAATAAATTATCTGGGAAGAAATATATGTTTTCTATATGGATAGCATACCTTCTAGTGTATACATAGCATACAGCATATTAGTAGCATATATTCTAATATATATATTAAATGTATGCATATATAGATATAAGACTGACTTTTCATGAAGGAAATGGTCAAATAGTCAGGAAAGAAATCTCACACCAAATGTAAAGGTCTTATTAGGATGCACACTTTTGCCTCTAGCATAGCAAAGATAACAGCTGTATTCTGCCCATGCTTTTTTAGAATAAGCTCGGTCATGGCACTCATCTGCAGGACAATTTAGACCTTGAGCACAAGTGATGTTGGTTTTACATGCTTTACATGGCTGTGTAATTTCAAATGAAGTCTTCCTAAAGATAGGAACCTATCCTGAGATAGTAACTGCAGTAAAGCTTAACTGAATGAATAGATGCATTTCTGCCTAGTCTACTTAAGACTAAATAAAATGACAATGATCACTTTTTCATGCCTGTGTCTGATATAGGCCACTAACGGATGTGTAGACTAACAAGAAAAGCTTATTATGGCATGCTTCCAGCTTCCTGCAGTCTTCAACTAGAACTTTGAAATCCACAATCACATCTTCACCTTTCTGTTTAATAAACACCTGAAAAATTTTTTGAATTATTTTGCCAAATCACATTCTTAATCCATTTGGATTCAGCCTTCTAGAACATCATGAGATGATGATGGATTAATTCTGTAAAAGAGAACTGAGTGAAAAACAGTAAACTGTCAGTTTAGAACAAAATCCATGCACAAAACTCTGTGATATGAAGGTGCAACAAGAAGTATACAGGTTCCTACAACAGGTTCCTATCAGCTTGTCATAGTCCATATAATTATAAAAAATCTTCAGGTACATTTTGCCAGCATTAGTCTTTCATGGGCTAAATCAATTCTCCTATTAGAGAAAAATACACATGAGTAATGTATGCACGCTGTTCAATACAAGGATTTGCTTCAAATAAGAGTTGTTTTTTCTCTCCAGATTTTGCTTTTAAAATAAAACTGTACATTGTTTCACTGTTATAAAACCACGGTAATCTACTGTAAAGATGTACAATAATCACCTTCAATTATTTACCAGCAGTCCTGACTAATCAGGGAGGTGTCAGTTGACTGGAATTTAGCAACTGTCATGTCCGTCTACAGGAAGGGCTGGAAGGATGATCCAGGGAACTATAGGCCTGTCAGTCTGACCTCCTGCCTGGGAAAGTTACAGAGAAGATCATCTTGAGTACCATCAAGTGTTACATACAGGACAACCAGGCAATCAGGTCCAGTCAGCATGGGTTAATGAAAGGCAGGTCCTGCTTGACTAACCTGATCTCCTTCTATGACAGTGACCCACTTAGTGGATGAGGGAAAGTCTGTTGATGTTTTCTACCTGGAATTTAGTAAAACTTTTGACACTGTTTCTCACAGCATTCTCTTTGAGAAACTGCCTGCTCATAGTTTGGAAGGCTATACGCTTTGCTGCGTAAAAAAACAACTACATGGCTGAGACTAGAGTGGTGGTGAATGAAGTTAAATCCAGCTGGTGAGCAATCACAAGTGGGTTTAAGTTGAAGGAGAATAGATTTAGATTAGAACTTAGGAAGAAATTCTTCAGTACGAGGGTGGCAAGACTTTGGAATAAATTGCCCAGAGATGTTGTGGCTGCCTCCTCGCTGGAGGTGTTCAAGGCCAGGTTGGACAGAGCCTTGAGTAGCCTGATCTAGTTGAGAGGCATCCCTGCCCATGACAGGGAGGTTGGATTAAATGATCTCTAAGGTCCCTTCCAACCTAGGCCATTCTATGATTCTATGATTCCCCCAGGCTCAGTACTGGGGTCAGTTCTGTTTAATATCTTTATCAATGATATGGGTGAGGGGATTGAGTGCACTCTCAGTAACTTTGCAAATGACACCAAGCACCAAGTTAGGTGAGTGTGTTGATCTGCTTGAGAGTAGGGAGGCTCTACAGAGGGATCTAGAAAGGCTGGATCTATAGGTAGAGGCCAATGGGATAAGATTCAATAAGTCCAAGTTGTAGGTCCTGCACTTGGGTCACAACAAGCCCATGCAACGCTACAGTCTTGGGGAAGAGTGGCTGGAAAACTGCCTGGAGGAAAAGGACTTGGGGATATTGGTTGACAGCTGGCTGAAGATGAGCCAATTGTGTGCCCAGGTGGCCAAGAAGGCCAATAGCATCCTGGCTTGTATCAGAAACAGTGTGGCCAGCAGGACCAGGGAAGTGACTGTCCCCCTGTACTCAACACTGGTGAGGCTGCACCCGGAATACTGTGTTTGGTTTTGGGCCCTTCACTACAAGGACATTGAGGTGCTGGAGCATGTCCAAAGAAGGTCAGTGAAGTGGCTGAAGGATTTAGAGGAGTCTTACAAGGAGTGACTGAGGGAACTGGGGTTGTTTAGCCTGGAGAAAAGGAGGCTCGGGGGAGATCTTATCGCTCTGTACAATTACCTGATAGGAAGTTGTAGCAAGGTGGGTAACAGTCTCTTCTCCCAAGTAACAAGTTATAGAACAAGGGGGTGAGTTTTGCCAGGGGAGGTTTAGGTTGGATATTAGGGCTGTAAAGCACTGGGACAGGCTGCTCAGGAAAGTGATAGAATCACCATCCCTGGAGGTATTTAAAAGATGTGCAGACATGTTGCTTAGGGGCATGGTTTAGTGGTGATCTGGCAGTGCTGGATTAATGGCTGGACTTGATGATCTTAAAGGTCTCTTTCAGTCAAAACAATTCTATGATTCAGTGCTAAACACTGTGCTAGTAAAGGGCATGTTCTGATCTCACTTACCTCAAACTGAAGCACAATCTATGGCTATGAGCAGAGGTGCACTAGTGTTAAAGAATCATAAGCAGAGAATCAGATATAAAATTACTCCCATGGGAAAATATGAAGTGATGGATTTTTCCATGTAAATAAGAATTGTGCTGAATACTTTAATATTATTATCAGGAAAATTGTAGTGCCACAAAGGAATGAATAAGAGGATAAGCTACATAGGATAATATGACATTAACAATATTGGATCATTAATTTGCATAAATACAGATACAGATATTCATTTTTGTGACAGCTAAATCTCAGTCACACAAATACTTTCTCATAGAATACAGTTCTCTGTTTGGAAACACTATGTGGTTACCCCTCAGTAAGATGTTCATTTTGTTTCATTAAGGTCATAAAAGATGTTAGACAGAAGAAATAAGGTAGGTAAGCACTGCAGGTGAACCTGAAGCAAACTTGTGTGATTTATCACCTGCAAGAGCACACAAAATCACAGAAAGGACTTCTGAGGACAGTTTGCACTGGCCTGGCAGGAAACTATAGACTTCATAGTTGAGTCCTGTGTTTGAGATTGCAGGACTCAGATGTGAGCATGACTAATTCAGAAGACGGTTTTGAGGAATAATGACTGAGGGTCAGTTTCAGGCATGTATAATACTAAATATTGTACGGAGAAGGGATGCCATTCAGAGGGACCTTGACAGAGTTGAGGAGAGGGCCCATACAAACCTCATGAAGTTCAAGAATGCCAAGTGCAAGATCTTGTACCTGTGTCAGGGCAATCCTCAATATCAACACAGAATGAGTGATGAATGGATTGAGAGCAGCCCTGTAGAGAATGATCTGGGGACACTGGTAGACAAAAACAGATATGAGCTGGCAATGTGCACTTTCAGCCCAGAAAGCCAACCAGACTGTGGGCTGAATCAAAAGAAGTGCGGTCAGCATGTCGAGGGAGACAATTTTGTCCCTCTACTCTGCTTTGGTGAGACCCTACCAGAAGTATTGTGTCCAGCTCTAGGGTCACTAGCACAAGAAAAACATGGAACTGTTAGAGCAGATCCGGAGGAGGGCCACAAAATTGATTAGAGGGATGCAACCCCTCTCCTATGAACAAAGGCTGAGAGAATAGGGGGTTTTTAGCCTTGAGAAGAGAAGGCTCTAGGGAAACCTAATTGTGGCCTTTCAAAAGGGGGCTTGTAAGAAAGACAGAGAAACTTTTTACCAAGGCCTCTAGTGACAGGGAAGGGGCTAAGAGTTTTAAACTGAAAGAAGGTGTATTTGGATTGGATGTAAGGAATATATTTTGTATTATGAGGTTGGTGAGAGACCGGAACAGGTTTCCCAGGGAAGTTGTGGATGTCCCCTCCCTGGAAATATTCAAGGTCAGGTTGGATGGGGCTTTGAGCCACCTGATGTAGTGGAAGGTGTCCTCATGGCACAGGGATTGGAACTAGATGATCTTTAACCCAAAGCATTCTATGTGTCTAAAATAGTTAAAAAGCCATGATCAAAACATTTTTTCTAGAGAAGTCTGTCATGCAAGTTATACATGAAATCTACCTCTTACATGATGTCTCTAGCCCCTAGATTCTTAGTTGGACAAATGATTACATTAAATTAGCATTTTGAGGAGGAAGAAAAAAAGAATAAGGAAAGTCAAGTGTTTGGGTGCTTCGGTTTTCTGAATAATGTGTTTCAGCAGACTGATCAAACTCCTTTCTGTGTTCTTTGCACGAAGTACCTTTCCTTTGATGTTTGGTATGAGAATAATAACAATAAATACTATGTTATAAAAAAGAAGTTGTAAGTAAAACGTGCAAAGCCAAACAAGATGGTCCAGTTGCCCAATTTTTGTGAGTCTAGTATGCCTAGTCCATATCAGTGGAATATAAACTTCCTTTCAGTTTATGGACTTGAGTGAGGATAACAAAGACAGTATTCTACCAAAAGCATACATATGCAAATTTTTGTTGCAAAACTGAGAAGGTAAACTGCATATTAGTTTACAAAAATAAACCCCAAACCTTTGACTTCTCTCAGCATAATGAAGTAAGAGGATCACGATTTAACATAAAAGTAAATAACAAAGCTCTCTTTAGCTTAACTTAGAAGACATAGTGTTAAATATTATGAGTCATCCCAAGTTTCTAGTAGTAATTTTAAATAAAATTTATGAGAGCAACAAAAGCCATCAATGTATATTCAGTATAATATTACATATTTCACCCAGGGCTTTATAGTTTTCCCTGATTCTGCCTAGGTTCCGGCTCACAGCATCATTCATGTAACAGTGGGTAGGAGTTGGCACTCTTGACAAGTCATGACACCCTCTCAGCAATGTCTCAGATCTTGGTTCCCAGGAGGCAGCATACCTCTCATTACTCCCTCTCAGGTGGGCAGATGGATGCCTTAGTGCTCTGCGGTGGTTTAGACCCTGCTGGGACTCGAGCACCACGTGGTTGCTCCTGGTGCCCTCCTGCCCCCAGGCAGGAAGGGGAGAGGGAGGAAAATACAAACCCTGAGGACTGAGATAAGGAGAATTTAATACAGCAATGCTAAAGCAACAGTAAGAAGAACAATAGTAACAGTAACAGTGAGGAGACAATAGACAAATCAAGTGATATAAAGCATGCAGACTGCAAGCCAAGGTGAGCGTGACAGACCCTGGCTTGGGCTAACACCCTGGTGTTGTGGGCATGACGTCGGTGTGGTATTGAATAATCCATTGGCTGGTTCTGGTGTTTATCCCAGCTGTGGCTGCCTCCCAACTCCTGGTGAAAATTAACCCTATCCTAGCTGAACCAGGACATGCTCATTAACAAAGAGTCACCCACTACGAGCACATCATTTGTTTTTACGATATCCACTGTGTGTTGCGGGCGAAATTTCTCTATGTTGAGCTTTCTCGTCGATGTCTATAGATGTTAAAGCTTCATATCTGCTTTTGGTGGTGATGCTAGGGCATGGAGGATGAAGTAGAGTCCTATGTTTTTTGGGTCACCAGGGTCCAATATGCCTCTTTCTCAGTAGTGTCTGCTAAAGGAAAGTGGTTTTGAAACCACCTATCCAATATTGTGTAGACTTATGACTGTTTCTTGCAACTCATTCACTTGACATAACAGATCCCGTCACACTTCTCAGGGTCTTTTTCCATAGAAACACTGGTTTTAACTCAGAGACGAATTTCTATCACTTTGGCAGAGACCTAGGGCACTTCCCTAGCTCTGGACTTACAAGCAGGATGCGGAGCCCCCTGCACGTCCTCCCATGCAAACTGCTGCACAAAGTGCCATGCCATGCCTTGTTTGCCTGCCCTGTTGGCAGTGCTTCCCAAAGGTCACTAGCTAGGCTCCTAGTGGGTCTCTCTGCTCTTCCTCAAATTTCCCTGGCTCTGGGAACCCCCTCAATCTAGCTAGTTCTCCTCAATCTAGCTCTCAGTCACAGAACTTAACATTGCCACTGCTGCGTTCTTCTCTGAGTCAAAAAAAGAGAAGAAAGGAAAATAATGATAAAAGAATAAACTAAGTTGGAATCTGGTAGACACATTTATGACTAGATTGTGAGTTATAAAAAAATAACTTTAATTCTCATGCTTCTCTCTGATAATAATTATAATATTGCATACCATTATTAATACCAGTAACTCGTGTTATTGTTGTAATTTTAAGACACAAGGAGAAACAAGTTAATTTTCAGGTTGGTACTTTACTGTAATCATTTTCAGATAGAATTTAATAAACTTTTTCCAAGCAGTTTAATTCTTTATCTTAATGGCTAGTTTATTCTCAAATTTTTGAAGTTTTTCAGAATAGTAGAATAAAAACTAAGACCTAGAGAAAGACAAGAAAGAAATATGAATGCTACAAAACTTGTAGCAGGATTTGGGACTGAATTTAATGCTTAAGCTATATTTCAGTGCATGCATTTAAGATCAGAAGTATACTGTGTATATATGTACACACAATTACATATACATATATACTTATACCTACACTTATTGAAAAGATGTAAAGTTTGCTATCATCTTAAAATAAGTTTAAACCACCAATAATATCAATACTACTTAAATAATATGGTACTTTTTGGTACAAGTATTCAGTTATCGTTTTATGCAAAGTGCAGAGGAACATTTGCCTTGTAAGGAAAACAGACACACATATTTTTAAATCTCTATATAGTTACACAAAGGAAATGTAAAATACCCCAAAGTGAAAAGTAATAATACTCTCACAGAAAAGGAAATGGAGATTGCTTTGTACAATACAATCATTTCAGCAGTGAGTTATTATCAATACGAAAGCATAATAAGCATAAGGATGTGATGAGGAAAAGTTAGTATGTCTTGATAATCTATTTTTTTAATGATTTAAACAGGGGCCAGGCAACATGTTTCAGTGGGTGGAAAAAAATCTGTTCCAAGTGGTAGGTGGGGAAATATCTCATGCTTGCGTTGTTTCACTCCCCAAGTTATTAAGAATTTGGATACTCTAGTGCTGTTTTGAAATCACAGAGTAAATATCTTTCCATACCTATAGTATCAAATGAAGAAACTGTCCCCTCTTCCCCGCTTCTATACAATGTAAACAGATATGCCAATAAGAAAAGTGTTGCTGGAACTCAGAATCTTCTCAGTCTTGGTCTTCGTCAGAGGCAGATCCAAACTCTACTATGCAATGTAATAGTGAAAAAGATGATGTAAAGAGAAAAGTTGGCAGGAATAGCCGTGGATTTACATCATAAATCACAATCTTGTGAAGACATAATATATACTAGAATAATGCACATTCATTATGTTAAAAATAGCATGTTTGGCTGCTATTCTCTTTTTCATGGGTTATTTTTCCTTATCAATTTGTGATCAGTTATTAAAGCTATATTTAATATGTGCATTGTAAACTTCATGTGCACATGCACCTAAACTGTGTATGTAGCCTGCACTAATAACAGTTCAAAACATCTAACAGCCTTTTCAAAAGCTTGTCTTTAATATACTCCTGAGAGGCTGGAAAGTACTGTTTTACATTCTAAAGGATACAGAGCTGAAGGACAGAAAAACTAGACTTCTCAACAGGAAAAGCATTGAAGTAGCAGTTTCTGTAAGATAGCTCTTTGTGTCTCCCTCTATTAATACTCCTTTGCAAGTCAACAAAAAATGCTTTATCTTGGGGCATCATTATATTAATAAACTCAGTCTGGTTTACATTTTCTGCTTTGCTCCTGAAGTGCTGGGGCCCGAGTTGTGGGGCCCAAGTTGGAGTTGACCTGTGGATGAGTCACAACCTAGCAGAATGTTTTGGTTTTCCTATTGGCTTCATGTTTCCAAGGCAGAACCTGACCCACCTGTGTCTCTGTGGCTCTGTCCTCACCCAGGTGGTCATGGTTGGTGTGGTGGGTGAGGCCAGGGCTATATCAGCAAGGAGCTGATCATTTGGAAGAGCTTTCTGTTGGGGCTGGTGACACCTTGCTGAGCTCTCTCAGTGGTATCCTTCCATGTGAAGGGCCACTGAGGGAGCCATCTCTGTCAGTTGTGTACAGCATTCAATGCTGGCACCACAGTGGGCAGCGGGGGAGCTGGGCGCACAGGAACCTATGGCAGGATTGTTTGAAAGAAGAGTTGTGAGGGGATGTTGCTGAGTTCAGTGTTGGCCTGTGTGATCAGGCAACTGATGGTAGCATAAAATGATGATGGCTGAACCAGCACAACAGCTCCCAAAAGCTGTCCATAAAATCAGATGTCAATTCTGGGAGAGGGTAAGCCCACAAGACTGAAACTTTCAGAGCAAGTAAGCAAAATTATGCCATGAAAGCCTCTCTTAGCATACCCTCTGGAGTATTTTAACTGTAGGTAGATCAAGAAATGAAGGACTTCTCTGAACTCAGGACTGAATTTTTTGCCCATTTGCTCATGTATGGGTCAAATGGCTGTCATGCTAGAAAGAATAGAAATATGTCTGAGACATGCATTTACCAAAGAAATATCAAGGTGTAACTAGTACATTTAACACTGGAACATGTTAATTTAATTTTTTTAAAGCTCCAACTAACAGGATCCTCTGTTGCTTGACCTGGAATTTTGGAATCTTTGACAGTCTGTTGTAGTAAATATGAAGTTCAATATTGCCAATTAGAATTTTCCTATTCCCACTTCTTTTTCTGTTCTGTCTAATGTAATTTACATGTTTCTTTTATTTCCTTTTTTACTTTTGACACTATTATTTTGATTATTCTGTTGAGTCATCTGATATTTGACTTTATCTTATATCTTATTCTTTAGAATGTAGGTATCATAACTGCAGAGCAGCAGGTTTTAATTAGCAACTGGATTACCATGTCTGATTCAGAGAGTAGATGAAAACTGTTGAAAAATTCTCAGATGCCCTTCCATTGTAGAAATTTTCAGAACAAATCTTAAGATAAATTCAATGGGGAGCTTCCTTTTCAGTTACAGAGGCATTTCAACAGATTTAGAAAGAGAGATTTTTCTTTTTCCTGTATTCTTTAAATTAATGTTTATTAATTTCATGTTTATTAATGTTATGGCCATTTAAAAACATATTGCACAGATATTCAAATACATTGTTCCATACTATGATCATACTGAGATACTCATAATTCTTTGTATTAATTCAAGAACAGTATTGCCTTTCAGTTCTCCATAGAAGCAGATGATTTTAATGCATCAGAGCATGAAGCTTTCAACAAACTGTGGAATATTATCCAAGGGCTGCAGCTTGTGCCCCTACTTCTCAAGGCCTCTGTTATCACACCAGGCCTGAATTTCTCTACAATATGTCACTGTGTTGGAGAGAAATACCTTACTGTACATAGAATAACTGCTTGCTACAGCTACCTATATAGAACTATGGTTGCACTACACAAGTATAATTTTTTGCTTTTTTTTAGAATATGAAATTAGCAAATAGGATTTATTTTTGACAGCAGAATCTGTGAAAGGAATTTCCATGTAGATTTTATAACTGGATCACTTTTCCATAGAAAGATCCTTAGATATTTTATCTGAGAGAGCTGTAAGATTTAAACAAATTCTTTCACCTATGTAAGGGGTTTGGGTTTTTTAATATTGTACTAATTAGCAGTGCTCTACTTACCTTGTTTCACTAGGTCAGTAGTAGTAATTAGAACAGACTGAATGTAGCAAATTAGATCCTGAAGGACGCTATGCACAAAGTCTTGTCTGTGAGCAAAGTGGAAGCACATCTTGTATATAAAAAAAACCAAGAATGTATTGTTACCAGACTTGAAATCTCGAGAGTCTAATAATTATCAGCCCAGATCTAATTGTTACCGAAAAAAGAATTTAAAAAGAATAATAATGCAGCTAAAATTTTTCTACACACACTTCTTTCTTTCTATCCCTTTTCCTGTTTTGGGCTCACTCTTCCTCTTTTCCTCTAGGCTTAAGGTCTGTGATTTCACACCAATAAGGAGGGAGCATTATGATGAATTGTCAGCATCTGTAGTCCTTCACCAGGAGGAATAGGATGTTCATTTTGATGGTTTCTTCTTCAGCCCTCTAGGGTCAACTTAGGGTTACTTGTATGTGTTCACTAACACATTTTTACAACTTTTTTTTTCTCCCTTGTTCTACACCTCCAGGTTACACCAAAATTTATTATACATTGTGAACTTTATGTATGTTAGATGTTATTTCTTTGTTTCTTTTTGTTTGCCTTAAACCCAGTTCTGCCCACCTCTAGGTTGCCATTTCCTTAACTGACCATGAGTGGTGTTACTTATAGCCATGTTGTCTCCAGTGCCAGGCCTGTGATGCATCCCTTCTCATGCCGTACTCACACTCTACACCATATCCTATGCGTCTGCTTCTCAAGGTCTGCATTTATCTACATCATTACATCAGTTGCAAATATCTCGCTCTACATAGTGCTTGTTACCACTCACTACAGAAAACTATGCTGTACTATATACAGAATGAGTTACCTTTCTGAACACAAGTATTAACTACCAACAAAATAATCCTCCAGAGTAGAGATGCTGAAAAATTGTCACACAGACAGCTGTAGGAAAAATAGTATTTTAATGACAGATGCAGGCTTAAAGCATTTAGCTCCAGTTCACCTACTACTGGATTAAATTTTTTCAAAAGGAAGACATATGCAGTTGCCTTGCAGCACTGTATGATTACAGCCTTGCAATATATGACTGTAGTGTCCAATAAAAAGCCTACTGAAATCAAAAGAATTCTACAAAGATACAAGAATCCACAATGTGGTTTTAAGTATCAGTGCCTTTTGTATCTGCATCTCATGAAGCTTATCACAGGTACACAAGGTCTGTGGCATAAATCTGAAGCCTAAATTTAGTAGTGATTTTTTTTTTATTACAGAGAAGATCCGTTGACAGCATGATACTGTCTCTAAAAAATGAATATTTCTCCTGGGGCAAAAAAAAAAGTTATTTTCTGTAAAAAAAATTGACTTGGAAGTGAAAGCATAAGGTAAAGAGAGTGTTCTTTCTTTCTTTTGTTCATCAGAAGATAATAAAAATATTATATTTAGAGCATTATAGGTAATTAAATTAAAAAACCCAACTATCTGAAAGTGAAAAATACAGTCCTGTATTTTGATAAATTATTAAACAATGTGATTATTTTCCTCTACTGCATGGAAGCAAATCACAATTTTTAAAGAATATATAGGTTTTACTTTTTGTGTGTGTTTCTTCGGTTTTGTATTTTGGGGTTTGTGTTATTTTGTCGGTTTTTGTTTCCTGTTATTTTTTTCATTGCTTGTTTTTTTTTGGTTTTGTTTTTTTTTTTTCCCCCAGGATTGAAAAATACGTCCTTATTCAACTTCCCTTGGATATTATTTAAGGGTATGTATGCACGTTTGGCAAACTTTATATGTGGTATTGGCACTAACGTTTGTACACCTAATTGTTCAGATATTGAGGAAGTAAAAAAGGTTCTTTTTTTGCCTCCCTTTCCTTATAATAAGGTAAAATTCAAACCCTACAAGTTTCCCACCTGCAGCTCAGGGAAGTAAGATTATTATTTCCAGACCTGGTGGCAGCGATTGCACAACTCACATGATTTTTCTGCCTTATTAAAACAGTGAGCAAAAAACTCCCATAAATCTATTCTGCAAAACCCCCCAGGAAGCCGGAAGTTTGATAACACCGGCCATAAATTTTGGAAAAGTAAACAATCGCTCTCTTTTCTGCCTCACTGCACAAAGGGAGCACATCGCTCCTGCCAAGCGCGACCCCCCCCCCCAACTCCACCGCTGCCGGAGAGGAGTGAGGAGGGGAGGGGGGCTTTTTCACTAGAAAAAGCCGCTCCAAGCTGGGAGCACTATACTGANGAGAGAGAAACTCCGATTGCACCGAAAAGCTATAAGCTGCTGACGTCATCTAAACAGTCCAGGTCTGCCGGTCGAGCATCATCGCCGTTCCATGGAGACCATCGCCAAACGCTGAAAGGACACATGCACGCACACACACACACACCATCCACACATACAGGTCGTATCTTGACATAATTAAATCCTTATTTGCCCTTATCTCTCGGTGGGTGAGCGAGGGAGTGAATGGGTGGGCATGGTGTTCTTTAATACCGTAATATTTCTGTAGAGTAAATAGGGTTTTATTAGAATATATTTAGTAATAAACTTGTTAAATACTCCTTCGGTCTCCGTGTTTGCTTACGAGCCTGGTGGGGAGATATTCCACTTTGCCCTCAACCCTTCTCCCTTTGGGAGGTGGTCGGACCCCTGCACACCCGACCGTGACAGTGATAAAGTGCTGTTAACACACTGAACAACAGATTATAGGAGTTATATGAAATAAATTACCAGAACTATGATCATGAAGAAGTAGGAGAGCAAGAGGAGAGTAAGCAGTTGTCACCTTCCTGATACCTATAAGGGCTCTTTTCCCAGGTCTATAGAACCTTTAACCCTTCCAAAGTTAATTAATGTACTCTTATTTTTTAAAGAAGGAAAAATAACAGAGAAACTACACAATTTATTCTTAACTTGATTTAGTCGACTTCCTTTAATAACATTTATGGCTTTTTCTAGATATTAATTAATGAGATGACTATTCCATTCTAAATCTCTGCCAAGCACATTCAATTCCAATATGCTACTATTCTCCAAATAACTGTTTGTGGGAACTATGAATAAAGCCCAGGAGAAATCACAGTGATTTGATTTGTCTCTAATATTTCATTTAATTGCAGTTCTCAAAATAATAAAACTGGAAACACAGTACTCGTGGTAGAATTTATGCTAAAAGGTATTGTATAAACACCAAGAACTACGCTTCAGGCTTGCAAGGATTGCGGTGTTATGCTCCTCCTTGGCAATTTCCTGTTTTAGTTACTTAGATTATCTAGAGGAATGATGAAACTAGTGATTGTTAGAGCAGTTGGATATGAATTAGGTCTCAGCCAGCTCCCTCACCTACCAAAAATTAATTTAGCTTATAAGCTAAGTTTTGGTGTTTTTTTCAGTGCAGCCTCCTGGATCATTTCCATCCATCTTTCGTGTTAAAATAGCTACAGAAATCTTGTCCTTGCAAGTTTGAACTGTTTGTGATCCATTTAATTAGAATAATGCAATAAGAAGTATCATAGACTCTCACAAACTTGATAGCTATGCATCAGTTATCCATTTCACACTGCAAGTGACCCCCTTACTCATGCTACCTTTGAATTTCTCCTATCCCCTTTTTCAGCTGGCACTTTCGGAGTTTTGTAAACATCAATGCTAACATATAACTTACTATCATTTCATTTTCTGCTTTCTGCTGTTTCCTGGACTATCACAAATCCAGTGAAAATTGATAATAATCTTTCAATACCTGCTGAACTCTGTTTACTGGGTTCAAATCATGCCATGATTTAATTTCTTTGGCCACCTACATGGTATTTTGAAGGATAAAATCTCTGTTCTTTCCTTTGATTTATTAACAGGAAAAGCAATGGCTCTCAACAGGAAAAGACTGGGAATCCGTTTTTCTTTCACAATCCAAGATGACTTTAATTCTATTTACCATAATATTCATCGAAGACTTTCCAGTTTTCTTTGTTTCATTTTGGTGAATGGTGAAAAGCAGTTTGATTCAACATTTTAGTGTTATATGCTCATATTTACTTACTCAAGTAAGTAAATTAAAGAATGTATTTGTACAGAAAATCACCATTCTCCCTTCTTTAACATCTTGGATTTTCTTATTCTGACTAAACCAAGTGAATACGTGTTTATCCTGCAGAACTGAAGAATCTGTAGACTTGAAAGGAATAAATTATTTTATTATTGTGAATCAGCACCAGAATTGGCAGCCTCTGTTTTGGTCACGAATGTTTTTAATTGCCAAAATATCCCATTTCAATTTGCATATGCACGGTTATATTCATCCGTATGCCTCTTGCTCTTTAGCTTAACTTGGTAGAAGCAGGGTTCTATTCTTTATCTCTGTCTCAGTAGCTTCTCTCCTCCTAAATGGTTTAATCACTAATGTTCAATCTATCTAAAATGCTCTAAACATTATTGCTTACTGGCTTATTACATATTTCTTCTACAGCATTATTCTACTAGATATGCTAAAACAGAGGAAGTGATGGCTTGGATTATATCTGTCAACCTTATGTAAGATTCCATTTTAGATATCTTTTGAAGCAAGCGAGAATAGCATGTAGCAATTTACAATTATTTTTTACTTTGCTGATCTTTGCTGTAATATCCTAGGAAGAAAAAAAGACACAAGTTAAAAAAACTTGGGCATAATGGAAGTGAACAGAATCTCATTCTCTTGCACTGTGAATAGAAGAAAAAGTGGAAGTGAGAGAATTTCTGAACATACAAAACCCATAACTATTGCAATGTATTTAAAAGGGAAACAAAGATATAGAACATAAAACAAATCCTGTCTTAAGGGCTAAAACAAACCAAACACCTTTTTTTGAACAAAATGCTAATCTGCACTGACTGGAAGGGTAGATTAGGTGGTACATGGAGTGCTGTGATTGCATAATGGCACTGCACATCTAGTGCAGCATTCCATAGACTGTTGCTTGTCTCTAGAAGACCATAAACAGAGTCCATGGGAAAACTAGTTGTGTTCCTTATAACTTTCACACTTTATCTTGCTCTAGAATGGAAACTGAGATCTATGAAAGATGGAAACAGAGTGCTTTACAGGAGGTATGAATACAGCTCCTGTAATGAAAAATAGGATAGTTTTTCATAGTTATTGTAAATAATACAATAAAAGTATTTGTATTAAAAAAAAGAAGAAGAAAGAAAGAAACATATAATCACACTAAGGCAGCTGCATTCCTAATATTAAGCAATGAATTCAGTTACAGTTAATTATGAATGCTGAGTTTTGTATTTGGTATCATTTCCAGGAATCTTTTCTTGTGGCATCGAGGTAACAGAAATGTGTATGAGTTTAACTGGAAAAAATATTGTATATTTAGGTAGGAAAGACAAATACAGTAAAAACTATTGTTTCAAAAATAGTTGATAATCCACATCTGTAATCTAAGGAGAGTGTAGCACCTTCCAAAGCATGCTTCATTTCATTCTGTTTATATTCCTATTTTAGGAAACAGTGAAAAATACCAAAAGGGACATTTTATCAGTTAAGGTAAAAGTAGTCAAAATGACTATACTTTACTGGCTATCCAAAATTTAGGTGTTTAAACAACATAAATGATATTTAAAAGATCGGGGAGTCTTCAATTTCCTGTAACTAATATCTAGTTAGAACTCTCAGTAGTGCAGTGGCAACAAAAGAAAACCTAATCCTATTCAGTATAAAAGTTTCAGCCAGCTACAATCAGCAGTAAGTTTCAGAAAATGGAAAGGACTTGGAAAAGAAACTGTTAAGAGGGAGGTGAAATACCAGATCGAAGAGCTTTAGATATAATTTACACTGCAAAGTTAGGTAGTAGCAAAAAATGCTAGATAACAGTATTACATAAAGTGGTCTTCAAAAAGTATCAGAGAGGTTTCTTTAGTTCCAGTTTAAAGATACATATTTCTTTGCTGTTTCCGTGGCATGTGAGTGAAAAGTATACACAGTAATGTCATCATTTAGCCTCTTAACATTAGATCAGAAGACTTATCAATAACATGAGATTTAGGTCAGGCAGAAGGAAAACACCAGAAACATTAATACTACCTGCAACATAAGAACAAGGAGAAGGAATAAACATGCATACTTGACTTAAAAAGAGAAAATAGAGATGTCAGAAGTGTTTTCTTTATTCACATTTATCCTAAGACAAAATCCACAAGGAAAACACTGTAAGATATTACACCCTTTTGTATATTTGGTAATAGTTTGCAATTTTGAAGAATATTTGGGAGACTCTTAACTCCAGACAGCCTTCAGGGTGAAATGTAACAAATGTCATTTTAGAAAAAGTCCAACATTGTAGAGCCAAAAATTATGAAAAAATGTGCTATGAAGTTCTGTATTCTCTTACAATGATTTAGGCTTTGTAGATTTTTCTATGAAGTTCTGTATTCCCTTACAATGATTTAGGCTTTGTAGATTTTTCTATTTCAATTGTTCTCCCTTTAGTACTGCAAACTAGAACAAACTGGTCTAGTAAACTGGCCATGAAATAATGTATCAAGCAACAGCTATGCTAACAAGCAGAAGATACCATTCTTCCACCACCATCATGTCTTACATTATTTGTATTATAACAAATATACTCTCTGACAAAAACATGGAAAGTTTATTTCCACAACTGATTTTCATAAGCAGGTTCATTTTGCTGAATGTGCCAAACCTTACTGCATCAAATATTGAAAAGATCTGAAAAAAAGTGCAGGCTATTCACCATTCGGCCAGATGTGCTTACCCTCATGCTACTGTCTAAAATACATCTGTTTCTGCAACTGTTTTTCTGTCTGATATATAGGGAAGAGTTCCATCACTAGTAACAAAACAAAACAAAATCCCCATTGTTTTTTAATGAATTGATTTCTTATTTAGAGATTTAGTACAAATTTACAGAGTTCAAGCTACATCAGTCTCACACCTTTCAACCATAATTCTGGATATTCCTGTCTGCTGGTGACAGCTGCAATCTCGTATCTGTTCTATACCAACTCTGTATTGACAAAGCCCATATTTGGATGCATTATTAGTAGTGTAGTTACTGCAAATTTTTCCTGTGGATTGTATTTTCAGGGTGGGATCACTTGAAGATTCTTAAGTCTCAGGGGGAATACAATGCTGTAAATACATCAATACACCAATAAACTGAAGCAAGTTCTGCTGAGAGGGTGAGGGTGCTGGGCTAGCTTAGTCTGGACAAGGGATAGATTTGAGAGGAGGCAAAAAAGCTTGGCTTTTTTATCACCAAAGCCAGTGGGGTGAGGCTTTTCCCAGACCTTCCTGGAGGGCAGATGAGAGTAAATGGGCATAAGTTCAAGCAAGAGGGGTTCATACTGGGAATAAAATTAGAAATTTTCCCCATATGGACAGGAAAACAGTGGAAAAGGCTGCTCAGAGGTGTTCTACAGTCTCTGTCCTTGGGGGTTCCAAGACCAAACTGGATCAAACTCTGAATGATTTGTGCTCGTATCAGAGCGGACCCTGCATTGAGCAGTAGGTTGGGCTAGAGACCTCCCCAGGTCCCTTGCAATCTGAACTACCCTATGATATTACAGTCCAGCTTCTATCCACTGTTTTCTTCTATCTCATAATTTCATATATTTATATAGATGTATCATGTGAAGCTAGAAAATAGGTGGATTTTATTGTGATATAATCTTTCGCATTCATATTTTTTCTCCTCAGGGAAAGAAAGAAGGGTGCAGGATGTGTCCTGGTTTGAGTTAGGACCAAACCAATTCTATTCAGTGATTTTACTTTTCACCTCCGTCTCTGCTAAGTAACTGCCCTTTCAGAAATTAACGGCATGTTTTTGCAAACAGTGTCTGCTTCTAGCAGTGATAACGCTTGATGTTTAGAGTTAGTACCAAGGATTGGTATGCAGATCAAAGTCACTGCCAAATCTTGTTTACCACACTGAGGGGTGCAGAAAGTGAAAGGCCACACTTGTGGGGAGGAGTGGCCAGGACAGGTGATGCTAAACTGACCAACGAGGTATTCGATCCCATATACATCATATTCACTACAAAGCTGAGGGATCATGAAGGTCTCGCCCCTTCTGCCTTCCCTTCAGCCTTCCTTTTTCAACTGTTCTTGATCCTTCTTGTGCCTTCTTTGCCTTTCTTGTCAATGGCTGGCATCTGAGGAGAATTCTGTCTGTTCTGCCTTTGATCCTGATTCGCGGGCTCCTGAACCCAGCTCCTGTCAGCTGCTGAGCCCAGTGTGGCACTTTGCCAGTGCCATCTCCACAGCCTCAGTGTTGATGGTGATGTAACTGCCATCAGAGGGAGGTTGGGTTCGATACTGGTTTTGCATATATTTGTATATATTCCATTTTATTATTATTATCTTCATTAAAGTTGTCTTAGTTTTCTGATCCAGAAGCTTCTCTCTCATTCCCTTCATCTCCCGTTTGGGAAGTGAGGGGGCCAACAGTGATCCATATGTCTCTCTCCCTTATCCTCTTCCTCTATTTGGGGGCGAAAAAGGGGTTAACAGAGAGCATCTGTTGTAGGTCTCGTGAACTGACCCTAAACCTTGACAAGATGATACAGTTTTAATTATACCTTTCACAGATGTGTTAAATAAAAATACATCTTAGATTTCATATAGTAATTTTTGTATTTTAAAAATGTTCCGAAAGCTACTGTATTGCTTCATTAGCATTTCATGGAATATCACCATTGAGTAACTTAAGACATTATTGCACATTGCATTATTTGATACCTAAATAATAGTCAAAAACATAGACATCATCCTAGTGAGAAGGATAGCAAGTCTCCTCATTTTCATGTGAAAGACTGATGCAACCGAAAGAAGCATCAGTATTACCTGAAAAATGGTTCACTCAGGAACTGCTTTGATATTTGTAGTGAACAGAGATTTA
>VZZY01016713.1:0-54760 GCA_013400335.1 Eurystomus gularis
TTTTATTTTTTTAAACATGTGTTTCATAAGCAATGAATTGGATTTGCTATTTTAATATGACAATATCTAGTTAGCTTTGCATAAAATAGGGATGTTATAGCATAATTATTGAAAGGGTACAACTTTTAAACATATGTTTCATAAAGCTGAATTAAATTTTCTGAAATGTGACAATGCCAGTCAGCTACTGAAATAATATCAAAGGATGACTTGATTGTTTAGGTTAATTTCATGGACAATCTTTACTATATCATAATTGATGGTAAATGGTATGCTTTGTGGTATTTATTTTCAAAGGAAACACAGGACTCATTTCCCACAATGTTCACTAGTTTGGGGTTCAAACTTTTCAATTACAAGAAAATGAAGCAGATTCTAAGCAAATAGTTCAGACCCTGAATTTCTGCGACATATGATTTAATGTAAACTAGTAGAGATTTTGAACTATCCAAGAAAAGTATAGTTTAAGAGGAAAAAGAATAAATTAAGTCATCTAAGTCCATTAGATTGTACTCTACATAGGATCAGTCAATTATTAATAAATATTTAGAAATCCCATAGGACCTGATCTTCTTTTCAATACTTCTTTCAGTCTTGTCAACTTAAGCCAACCTTTCTCCTGGATTAACCAGCCCTATAAAACACACTGTACTACAGATACCAATAAATATGCAGTATTGTAAGCAAGCATGCTTTGGCTAGTTCTTGGTTATAAAGAATCAAGAGAATCAATGATGACATAAGTGTTCCTTAAAAAATGTGTTCCTGAAATAGCTGTAGTATTGATTCCAGCCTGAGACATCTTCAGAGCTGAGTTGTGAAAAACAATCAAAAAAATCCGAATAGCAGACAAACTCCTGTATCCAGTATTTATGGAAAAAAAATGGATAGTGTAGGTGCATTCTTAGTTCTTAACCAGTCTTTTATTATAATGACTTTCTGAAGATGTCCTGGATGTTTTAGAAGATTCTAAAAATCAGGCATTTCACTATTTACATTTAACTGAAGAAATGCCAGGGAGTATCATCAAAAGGAGCAATATAAATATCCCTCTGGTAACAAAGCTAGAATGTGCAAAAACAGGAATGTAAAAAAAAAATATATCCTTTTAGCTCTTGTGCATTGGGAAGTACTGACCCACAAAGCTGCATTTTTGTGTTATTGGAAAAAGACATTAAATAACAGAGGGTTTAGGGTTTTTTGTTGATGATGATTTATGGGTGTGTGTAAAAGAAAGAGACTAAACTGCAAAATTAGAATTTGACATATATGTCAACACAATCTCATTACACCAATCTGTCTAAATAGAATCAGAACATCTTTACACCTCTAGCAACAGCATCTAGAAGAGGACTAGCTAGAGCTATGGTATCTGTTCTTGAGGAAAACACATTCCTCTTTCTACCCAAAAAATGTAACCATCTAAAGGACATAGCAAACAGTTCAGGGCAGAGCATTTCTTCCCCGTGCATCAGATTTCAGAACAATCTGTAGAGGACCCTACATCATCCTAAGAGATGAGGTACTGCTTTGTGCCTGGGGATTAATCCCTCTCAGAGAGGGAGCGCACCTCTCCTGTCTATTGGCAGTGCAGCCAGTCGGGTTCAAATGAGGGATATTGCCACAGCCTTAGGAACTAAGCTTCAACAAATGCCTTGCAGGCATTACGTAGGGTATTACTAGATTACTGAGCTGGAAGAAAAAAAGCTTTCCAGTTTATAGAAACATGCATTTCCACTCTTTTAATGATAACTTGTAAAAGTGAGAGTTAGACAGTAGCAGATCAATGTAAAAAGCCATTTCAACACAGATTCTGTTGGATGACCACTATCACCCATAAAATTTGCTATTTGTGAATCTTCTTGTGGAGTGACATGTCTTATCTGCACAATCACTTAAGTTGATACTGGGCACATAATATTTTTTTCAATACTTTCAATTTGTTTCTAAAACAAGACAGAATTTTTTCAGGCAGAAAGCCTAATTTGATTGTAATGTGGAGTTTTGTAAAACAGGCTTTGTCTGAGGGGAAAAAAAAAAAGTATTTTTCCACTTTTTGTCATCAAGCTCAGGTATTATATTATTGATTCACAGAGGAAATGTGCTGAGCAAGTGGTCCTGAATGGAACCGAAAGAAACCCTTGGGACCATTTATGAGATAGAATTGGAGCTCAGTTAAAGAGCTATAGCACATGCTGTTCTTCTTATTGACAGAGAAGGCATTTGCTCTTTTAGCAAAACCAACACAGTAACACCTGCTTTAGAGATTTAGGAAAGAACACAACCCATACTTACTTAAGAGCTGGACAGGCACGAGTGAAGTCTGAAGTAAATTAAGAGCAGAAAGGTAGACATGGATTTGGGTGGAAAAATCAGGTAGAAAATCATAGAAGGTTTGAGAACATCTCTGCACTCTCACAATATCATTATACTCAGCTCTGGAACTGTTATTGTTGTTTCTTTACATTCACACAGTAACACAGGGGAAAAAAAATATGCAAAAAAAAAAGAGGAAGCCTCCCACCTCCATCATGCAAGTTTGTGCATGTGCGTATGTCCATTCTCCATGGTGTGTACATACAAGAATAAAGTGACATAAAAAAGAAGAAAGGGGAAAAAAAATTGAATATATCAATGGAGAGCTACCTGAGTAAGAAAGTCTTTGTGAACAGTGACTTTCAGGAGACACACTTGTTTGTGGCTTGCTTTCGGGCACTGCACTTTTAAGTGGATACTGGGGCGCTTTCATAGTGTGCTTGTTTGGTTTCAAAGATAAAGTGGCAGAACAATTGCTGCCTTTTGATGGTAGGAGATTTTTTGTAGGCACACAGGCCAGAGCAGCAGAAAATGAAGCCGATAAAAATTTTCCACAGAAAAAGAATAATAAAAAGAAAGGGCAGAAACAAAGAAAACTCAAGGGGAGGATTTCCAGAAGGAAGAATAAGAGCAAGATGGAGAGTAGTTTACTGTACAGTGTTAAACGCCCTATGAAATTCTGAGAAGAATATAAAAACATGAGAGAATGGTATGGCAGATAGTAGAAGAAAATTAAGAATCAATTAGAGCATTAGAAAGGAATCAGCCAAGTGCTACATCTCATGGTATTATCAGTAGCACTATGACAGAACTTGCATCCCAAATTTTCAAAGTCTTTCTTTAATAGATGGTATCAAACTCATGGAGCACAATACACAAACTGTGTATGTTTTTCAAATGCTAACACGTGCTGGACAAAGTTCAACAGCTGCTTTCACAAGTGTGTGTTGAAAATGTGACTGAACTGCTGGCATAGCAATTCAAGTGCCTTGAAAACAACTGCAGTATAGTTTTAACTGCCATCTTCTGCCTCCTCCCCGTATTCTTTCTTCTGGCTCACAGAAGGTTGTCAGACACACAAAATTATCTGCATTGTAACTAACAGAATAAAATATCTAATATAAATTACCTTTGACTGCTGAAAGACTTTATTTACAGCTGCTCAGAGCTGCATCTGGAGAGTTTAGGTAGAGGCTATGACTGCCAGATGGTGGCCAGACTTACCCAATTAGCAATCTCTCTCATCCTATGCCTGGGTTTGCAGTGTTACTCCTCATATCACGGTTGCCTGACTCAAGCCAGTACCTCTACGGTCTAAAATAGTAAATACTAAAATAGTAGCAATGTTGTCAGGTGAGCCAACACAGAACACTGTAGGCTTGGCTCAGTTGAAGATGCTCTTTGTTATGTTTTTTTCTGGCTGTTGAAATTAACGATGTAGCTCTTGATCAGTTCAATTTGTTGACAGTTAAGCCCTAATCCTGGACTGCTTTTCAACAGCGGTATGTTTAAAAGAGTAATGAGGGCTGGCTTGAGCGGACAGAAAAGTGAAAAATCAGGGAGAATGGGGGAATAAAAGCCTGACTTTCTCAGTTTTATATTTGTGATTCAAAAATATATCAACGGTGAGGATCGTGACATCAGGAAACCAAAGCATACTCAATTCCAAAAGGATTATCTGCTGAAATCTCTGCTACATATCAAATGATTAAAAAATTATCATTTACAGTTGTAGCTGTGCTAAAGCACATGATCTAGACTGATCTGTGCTTGAAAAGCAAATAACAACCCCAGGCTTTTCCAATGCACAGCTGAGGAAAGGCAGAGACCTAAAGACTGAGTAAAAGTACATATCTTTATGAGACTTCTGGAAAACATTCCCTGTCCCACCTGAAGGAGAGACTGGTCACATCTATTTAAAATAGTTACGTTACTCTGGTTATGCTTCTCCAGGTGATTAGGAAGAGACTCTTGTATTACAGGATGAAGATGGAAAGAGGCTGATGTTTGCATTTTGTTAGATAGAGTTTCTTTTGCCTTTCTGACCTGCCCTTGGCACAGATCAGAGACCAGGGAAATGTCAGCTTTAAACCACTTCTCTACAATCAGGTCTCTGAGGCTCCCTTAGAATCACTAAAGCCTTGTCTGCATCACGATGCCAACTGCTTTTAGGTAGAAAGGATAGAGAAGGAAAAGGAAGGGTGTTTGGGTTTTTTGGCCTTTTTTAATTTATTTTTTGGTGTATATATATATGTATATAACCTGGGAAAAGGCAAAGTGTAGAGCTCTAGTACAAGTATTGCAAATCCCATGAGAGATATCCAGCATGGTGTAGAGTCAGGTTTCCAACTGTTTTGTGCTACAAGAGTAATTTAAAAATGACTACTGATGAGCATTGAAGATATCTGGCCTATTCTGAAAAGCCTGCCACATACTAGCCTGTTATTATGCTCACATGACAACTATATTACTTCATCCACACCACCTTTATGGCTGCTTTGATTACAGTTTTATGGACACAGGGCCCATAACTTTGTTTTGACCCTGAAGGACAAACAAATGCAAAATAAATCAATGTGAAATTCAGAGCATGCCAGCAAGTTCCACCATGCCAATTTGGAAAACTCATGAAGTTTCAGCAGGTGTAATATATCAATACACAATTGTACTGGTTCCATTATAAACTTATGACCAGTCACAATGCTAGCTTTGATTTCTGATACTTTTGTATGTAAAGTGTTTTAAGAATTTAATGAGGGAATTCAAATAGGTCAGCCAAAAATGTACAATTCAGACAGCAGAAAGGCTAAAGGAATGCCTTATTCACTCCTTAGTTGTTATGGTGTCTCTATCTGCTTTCTATTCTGTTCCTGGAGACTGGATATTGCCTTCTCATGTCTTCTACTCTTACTTGTCATTTGCAGACATTAGGTTTCTTATTTTTCTTCCTTTGTAGAAGCACTTTACTAATCGCTTTTAAACAGAAATTATATTTTTAGGAATTGCAACACAGAAAGACAAATTTAGAATGTGAGAGATCAATTCAGAAAACATAAATACCTATAAAATTTTATCTGAATCTAATTCAAATCCAAAAATTTGAGGATGTTTAAAAACTACTTCTGAGGCAAGTTTTTAACATGTAAAAAATTTGGGTATAACGTAAGATCAAATCGCTTGGTGAGAGCAAACATAGTTATTCACTGACATAATACTATTGATATTTAACCCAAGGAGGTCATACCCAGGGAAGAGGTGGGAACCAGATATACTTCTGAGTTCTAGCTCTTTTCCTGCTTCTGTTCTATTTCGAAGTGTACCTTTTTGTCTTGGTCTGTGTGTTATGTGTTGCCGCTTGCCTAAATTGTTCTCTGTATCTTCTCTCTGCTCCCAATTCCCTGGCCTGTGGGTAAGGGAATTACAACTTACTCCTATGCCCTGCAACCTGGGATTTATGTATTATAGATGGTCATATAAAAGAAGGTCTATTCTTTTTTATTCCCCCCAGCGTATGACCTCAATATCAATCCCTTAGATAGCTGATTACCCAGATCCTCTGACTCTCTTCTTATAATCCCTTCTCCTTCATTTCACTGAGATTGTTCATGGAGTAAAACAGGATTTGCCTTAAGTGAGGTAGAATTATCTAGCTTTCTCAAATCACCAATGTATATTCAGCAAGACACTGGGTTGATGAAAACATGATTGCAATAAGCTGTGCTAGGGGTTCTCAATCTAGAGGTTTATTTGTCCCATTTATGTTCTAAATAAAAACTTGTTTTTTCATTTTTAGTTATAGATATTTGTGGTTACTCGTATATGCCCCTAAAAGGACACAGGAAAAATTAGCAAGGGACTTATTCTGAATAAGTAGATCAAGAGTGGGATTTGCTCTTCATAAGGGAAAAAATAACACAGCTTGCAGGAAATTGATCAATGCCTTCAGAGCCATATTCTGAATTTCTCTTTTTTCATCACTACACATGGGAATAAAATGACCTGTTTCAGTTGGAGTTTTATAGGTATATTTTACAGCACTGGCTGAGTTGTCCATCTACTTGTTGGTAAGGAGGTGGATAATACCCTATCTGAAAGTGTTTATATTTTTACGATCAGCTTTTTGGGGCAAACATCAGAAGTGACCACAATCTCAAAATACAAGGAAGAACATAAATTGGTAGAAAAACACGGTATAATAGACCTTCTCATATTGTGCTCAAGGGGACTCCAGGGACCAGCCAATCCATACAAGAAGAATAATGTGAGCTAGATGGGACCCAGTATGATTAATCACCAGAGCAATGCAGATTTAGCGCATTAGGTGAAAAGATAAATGTGTAAAACGCTGTGTCAGAACCCATGGAGTGGCCCACACGGTAATTCAGGGTCAGTAATTGAACTTCACTCTAATTATCCTGGGGAGATAATATTAACTTATAGTTGAGTGTGAAAGAGAGAGTCCATAATTCATCACTCGATGGGGCTGCTCATTGCATTGTGTTATTGAAATATGATGGCTCCATTTTTATCCTGTCATAATGACAACTGATGTGCTTATTTTCTTTCTCTGTGCCTCCAGGGGATGATGAAATAGTAAGCAAACATTCTTTCTGTTGAAAGAACAACACTTTATCACACTGGCTTCAGCTCTAAAAAAGCATTCACAAACTCAGAAACAATTTCTAGAACCAAGGCCGAGCATTTCCCCTTGCATTCTGATTATAGACAACTAACTTAAATAAAAGCCACCACATTTTCTCTTTATGAGATGCAATTTTCCCTTTCCCAGTTATCAATTGTTTCAGTTTAAAAAAAATTTTTATAAGCCTTTCCGTTTCTAATTTTTCCAGGATACTAACTTCCAGATGAAGTTAGTGGAGGCAGAGATGTTGCTGCACAGCAATGATGGGTTGTAGGAACTGGAATGTGCCCATTTTCCATTTCACATCTATGTAGCTTTCATTCAATTCCTTTCAAAAATATCAGTGTTTTCATCATCAACAATTTTAAAGTCAGGCCCTGTTTGAGCTTGACTATATCCAGCACTTTAACAGTATTCAAATTATGTGTGTGTCAGGAACTTTCTAGCTTTTGCAAGCTTTTTCTCCAGGTAACCTATCAGACTACAAAATCTACCAGGATTTAGGTTAAATAAGATTTTGGCAGCAGATTTACTTTAGTAGGATAGAGTATATTACAAAACAAATCACTGGATATTTCTTTCATAACTCTGCATGGCTTCTCCTATCCTATTTGAGCAGAAAAGTCAAGATTATGCCACAGGAACCAAATCTATTTCATACTCATGACTACACATTTATGCATTATTACCTTAGGTCCTGACTTAATAGTCTAATAAGGCATTAAGAAGACACAGGCTGGACTGAAAGAAGAGAAAGGAATCGTTTAGGAACTCTAATAAAAATGTCTGAACAAGGGAAAAGGAGGTGGAATTCTAGAAAGGGAAATTCTTGTTGCTCAATATGTAGTGCCAAGTGCTGTGAACACTGCTCAGGTAACTTACAGTGCACTGATGATGTTGATAAGAGATTGCATTTGTTGGATTATAGACTTATGTCATACTTTCATTACTGTAACTGATGTTTTTGCAATTGATGACAAATGGGAGATGCTTGACAAACAAGATTCAGATGGAATTTGTAAGGCAAACTGCAGTTTAATACATAGTTGTAGAAACATCGGTGGGTTTTAATGCTTTTTTTTTTTTTCTTGCCTCCCAATGGCAACAATCTATGTCTTTAGTTCACACTATTGTGGTGAAGGTGGCTATTTTTCCCTGACAAATTTTCAGTGCAGGTTTATACTCCCAATGGAAGGCACTGAAGCTCATCATATTGCTTTGACTGGCAAACATTACAAAGTCAGGAAAAAATTCTCAAGAATTCTCAACAGCGATGCTCTGACTTAGTATTTCTGGACAGACAAGACTGAAGTATGAGGAAAGATGGTTTGAGCAACCAGATGCTAATCACTGTCATAATAGTGAGTAAGGAAAAAACTGATATTCCTTTGGTTCCATGCAGCCAACCACTGAAAAGACAGCACTGTGGCAAGAGTCGCTTGAAATGTATGCTGGTTGAAATAAAGTTGGCAGTGTTGGGAGATGGTCAGCTATGAAGCAAACGGTAGACAGAAAGTAGAGAAACACAGCTGAATAATAGAAGACTTTTGAAAAAAATTAACTTGCTTTACTGGAAGATAAAAAAGTGAAAGGAAGAAATGGGTAATGTAGCTGCACAATAGCAGTTGTCTTTGCATTAATAAATCAAACTGGGCAAAGGTATGGGCTTGAACCTTATCCTGATGGAGTCCAAGTATTTGATTCTTGGCATATTTCTTGCTATGATTTGTTCTGACACAGGTCAGCTAGCTTTCTCTCAGACAATGCGCAAACACTCTTCCAGGATAAGCCAGGGTCAGTAGCATCCCCACAGTCAGCATAAACAAGATTTTTTTGGAGGTAGCAGAGTGAAAGAAAGGCCATATGGGACTTCAGATTTATGGATATGAGCTGTGGAGAATGTCTGTTTCTTTTTTGCCACTTTGGAGTACAGTCTTTAACAAAAATGAGGAAGAAATGAGTAAAAGGTCTTTCCAAATTAAAAAAAAATCAAAATCCTGACATTCATCATTCCCACTCCAGATGCCTTAGCAATGCCAGATTCAAATGCGTTATGCAGAGGATGAGTCAGGATGAAGTGTAACTCAGACTTTTGTCAATGTGTATGGATAAATGTTCTACAGTTCAGGGTCTGGGAAAAAATCCTGTCATTTTGTTTTAGCCTGATGGTGGCAAAGTGACAACAGGGTGTTCCGTGTGCAATCTTCAGTAACCAACTGAGATTTTAACACACAAAATGGACAATAGTTTTCCCTTCAGAACTGTGGCAAAAAGGTGTTAGGATGAATAACATTATGGAGGAGACTGTCTTTTATGCCAGGTGCTACTTTATTTCACACGTAAACCTGTCATTTTTGGTATTGTATTGTCTTGCATTGTCACATGTTCTTTATCTTTAGTTTATTGCCTTACACAGGCCTTGAGCAGTTATTCCTTTAAAGACACCTTTCAATATAAACACTGGTTTTGGATCATCAAATCAATACTACACAAAAAAAAGTAGAAAGGACAGTCACTGCGAAACACAAGACAGAACTGGCTCATACTTATCAAATGTTAGTGCTGTGTCCTAGTGGCAGGAAACAGAACCATTACAATAAAGGTGAAGATTTAGAAAGTGCCTTTTCAATATTTAACGCATCGTGTGGATTTAGATTACACTTAATATTTTCTATGCATAAAACCGGAAAAGAAATAATTAATTTGCTGACCAAATTTTCTCTAGATCAGATTTTATTCTTAAATCCATTTTTTTTATAATATTCAAAATTGTATTATATTTGACTATCCAAATGTGACTTTTTAGCACTTTTGCTGTTTTTCTTAGAACTGTTTTTAAACAGAAAAGTATCTTGCACATAAACCATGGCTCTTAAATTTATCTTATATTTTAATAGACAATTATTTTGGAAAAGGCTTTCTGACACTGTTTTCTGATACGTAACGTTTTATTATGCACATAGAATCCTATCTTTTATGTGTGTGTAAATTTTAAACCCGTATAATGAGGATGTAAAAAGGTACAAGTATATCGAAAAGAACATTTTATCTCACATAACCCATTTTTTCCTACTGTTGGACTATCTGATTTTAGATGCTCTAAGAAAAAAACACTAAGAGTAAATTTCCTTAAAGCTTTCCTAAGAATACATATTAAGTTACATATCCAGATATAATGGAACCTTTCTGAAGCATGAAATAATTGCATGTTGCCTTATGTCAAATAAAAATGGTTAGAGTATTGAGTTAATTAAGCCACTGATCTGTACCAGCGGCTATGTTCATCATCTTAGGTTCCTGCTGTCTTTCAGCATAAGTGGGCTTGTATATATATCATCCATCTCTGGTGTTTCACAAGTCCTACGGTTAACATAAAAAGTGAAAATAAAAGGTACAGCAGTATTTTCCACTAGTCTCACAACTAATCTGTTTTATCTTTTTATAAAAATGGCTACATTTACATTTACTGACTCTTTTATACAAGTCATAATGTCAATAAATTCATTTGCTTTTTAATAAAATTTATCATAATGTCCGAAGGCTTGATTTATGGACAGGCCTGTTGTCACCTTGACTGCCTGAACCCTTTCATTTACTGCAAGAGTTCCAAGAGAGGTCATGATATTTACACTAGGTCAGAATAATAATGTCACCAGGATCACGGTCCCTGACAATAGCCTATTTGTCTCATTTAAATAATGAACACCATTGGTGAAAATTGCAGACTGAAACTGTAACACACAAAGGACAGTAGAACACAACTGTGCAGGATATTAAGAACCAATTGGACACAAATCATGACCTACTTGCTCCAATTTGTTAACTACTTTTTGTTATTCTTTTCAAAACCGTGTCCAGTAGTATCCAGATGATCATGAGAAATAAAATAAAAATACTTTTTCTTTTACCAGTTCTGCATTCTGCCTAAGATCACCAGTGCTCCTCCACTAAATGTTGTACAGCACCTCTAGAAAGACTGTGATACAGTGCAGTGCAAACAGACAGTGCTGCATGACCAGTAAGACCGATGGTGTGACCTTTCCACACACGGCCATCTGTCCGTTACCCCCACAGCATGCTATGTGTGTCTCAACCTTTGAGATGCCACATAACAAGGTGATCTGGAAACAATGATGAGAGGAATGCTGCACAGTACCCAGAGCTAGGCAATTGCACGTGCTCCTGAGCTGCATGCCTCTAGAAATGGGATTTATAGCTCAAAGCCTCTGCTTGACATAGGCATCTAAATTTTAACTTGAGTGTGAATAATTGTATTCATATTTTGTTACTAAACATAAGTGGATGAGCAACTGGTTGATAGTCTGAGAGGGCTCAAACTCCCACTCCTCAGAACAGAGTGTTTTAACCTATCGTCATTAAGGACGTCCAAAGCAGAATTGGGGTAAAATGTGTCCTTTCAGAAGCAGTAAAAATTACAAAATGCTCTGAACATCCTATTTAAGATGGGCCAAAATGCATCAGGAACAGAGCAAGCATGATACCAGAAATAGTATGCCAGATTATGCTGCTAATGGGAAGTATTATATTTTCCAGTAAACTACTTAGATCAATGAAAAGCAAGCCCAGTAGCCAAAACGTAATTTCCAGAGGCAGCAAGTCTTATGACAATTAATGTAGTATTTCAATATTGTAATAAGATTACATTTCTTATTACAGATATGACACTACCTGTTAAGGTAACTACTCTTCCACTCAGTATTTGTGTTGCATCATGTAAATAAAATGGATAATCTGAGATTTTGGATAGAAGACCATACTACCATATAACATGGATGTAAGGTAAGAAGCCTACATTAACTTCAAAGTAATAAATTTGTCTGTAGATTTTCTCCAGAGATGTATTCCTTCCCAGAGCAGAAAAAGGAACCCACACACCTGAAGATACATATCAAGCATATCACACACTTGCTATCTCGATGGCAGGTTTTATCCTTATTCCTAACACATTCTCTTATTAAATTTGCACTACAGAGAACGAAAGATAAAGTTTTTGCAAAATGCACTTTTCCCAAAATAATTTTGCTTAATCAATGGGGTTTTTTTGAGTTAATACATTCTTGTGGGATGATTTCTGTCTACTCTCTGATGGTGGAGAAGGAAGGAGAGATATTTAAGCCAAGATATACTGTTGGTTTTGCTCCTAAAAACCACTGTTTTATCACAGTTCTGTCTTGGGAAGAAATGTGACAGTTTGCTCCAATGTGGACAAAGCATAGGTTTTGAAGCCTCAGATAAAGTTGTGAAATAGAAGTCTGTGCATGGGGAGTTCCAAGAGTAAGGAATCATGAAAATGTATGTGGTTCATGGGGAACCTTGCATTCACCTTATACCTGTGTGGCTCAAGATGGCAGACATATGACATGTGACTTCTCATTTTCCTTGCTTTATTTTTGAATAAAAGGGTAGTTTTCGCAGCATTTATTGAAATAGTGAATGTTTCAAACCTGAATTTAATTTTTAACTGGTTATAAGGAGGTTTAGATAATAAGTCAGTAATTCCTTCAGAAATCAATGGAAAATGCTCAGAGCTACTATTATCTTGACAGCGTATTGCAAGATTAGTAGAACAATTTAACTATGTTTATAACTTCCTCGTGCTGGCATTTGATTCCCATTTGTCTTTAAAATGAAAACAAAGAAAAGTAGTTGCACAATCACTCTTAATTTCTGTCTCTCAAGCACAAATCATTCTATCAACTACGCTATTACTTCTTTCAAAGTAATGAAAAAGTTCCTGTTAAGGAAATTTAAAAGTTCAAATGGATTTTAGGCAAATGGCATGAAAAAAAAGTATGTGGAAAAAAGAGAGATTCAGTTGGCACCATACATACAAAAAACCACATGTGGATTAATTATATATGCCTGTGTTGTAATCCACTTTTAATGGCTACATTCCTAGCCATCAGGTATGTCATTTCAGGTGGAATTACACATATATTTGGGAGAATTAATTTTCATTGTAGATCTGGTTAGAAATGTGAAGACACGGAAACACTGACAGGGGGCCTAAATCATCTAAAGTGATTTTCTGTTATTATTGCAAATCTTTTGATGTATAAGGAACAGAGCGAGTGTGGAATTCTCTTTGCATTAGAGAATCACAGTAGAGTCCTTGAAGGCACCTCAGGAAGTCGTCATATCCATTCACCTTGTCAAAGATGGGCTTAGTTACTCCTATATCATTCCTAAGAAATATTTGTCAAACTTGTTAATAATATTTCCTCTGCTGATGGATTTTTCAGAGGACTCCAATCTTTGCAGATGCTTCACTGCCATTGTCACAGGGAGCTTTTCTTATCCCTAACTCTTCTTGCTGCAATTTAAGCTCATTCTTTCCACGCTAACCATCTTGCACAAAGTTAACAGGTCTTTGCAACAGCTTTTCAAAGTGTTGAAGACTGCTTTCATGCCATCCCTTCAATATTCTGTACTTTATAACTCTCTCTACAGTTTAGCTTTTTCAGATCTCTGATTATTCCTGTCATTCTCCTTTAGACTCCTTCCAATTTATCCACAATTTTTTTGAAAGTGGGATGTTTGAGAGGGAAACTACTCAGGATGATGCTTCAGTATGAGCAAGTATACCAGAAAGGACTCTGTCAATTTTTTGGTCAGCTGCATTCCTATTAATGCTTTCCAAAATGTTATTTGTCCTTTTTTTCACCAACATAATACAATTAATTCATTTCCAGCTTATGACCACTATAATACCTGTATTTTTTCTATGAAACTTATCCCATGCTACCATCCTTTATTTGAATAATTGCACTTTGGCTTAAATCACACTTCCTTGAATTAATCTTTGTTGCATCTATCATTTCAAGATTTTGTCTCAAATTTGTCAAGAGTATTTTGAACTCTAATTCTGTTCTTCAAAATACTTTGTCCCTCCAGGTAGTTTTAGCTGTAAGTATAGAACAGATGTCTGCAGAACATCCCTTGAGACAATGAAACGTAGAATCTCCCTGAGTACATTCTCCACCTGTTTCACACCTATGCTGTAGTAGTTTTCATTAAGTCCCATTTCTCCTGATATAGCTTATGCATATGTCACAAAATACAGTGGGAAAATCCTCAGAAAGATCAAAAATAACACAAAAATTCTTGACTTAGAAGTCTGTCGTTCTTTCATTAAAATAAAATAAAAAATAAATTTAAAAAATATATATAGGGTTAGAGTGCTTTCTTCTTTACAAGTCCATGTTGGCTGCTCTTTACCTCCTTACTGTCTTTCAGATGGTTACAGGTAGATTGATTATTTGTTTACGTGCTTTTTTTTGCCAGAAGAATTAGATGTAGATAACTGATGTGTACCTCTTGCTCTGTGGTTTTTTTTTTTTTAAAGAAGTTAATTGCTATTGCATTTTCCAATCTCAAAAATATCTACTTAAATTTTGTGATTTTATTTGAATATTGTCAGACCCAAATGAGTTGAAAGCATGTCTTATCTAAGTATTCTCATTTATTCCTCCTTTGTTCTAGATTGATAACCACTATTCCTTTTTTTTTCTGTAACAATTTTGTTAATAGCAAACAGTGGCTTATTATTTTAATGTCTTATGAAGATCCATAAACCAGTAAACTATTTGGCCTTCTCAGCATCAGTAGTCAATATCTTTACTTCTCCGTAAAGAAGCTGATCAATGATACTTTTAGTTTTCCTTTTACAATAAGTATACTTTTTCCTCATTATCAATGGCATTTCTTTTAAGTTATACCTCATTTTGTGTCTTGACATTTGGAATTTTTGTCCCTGTTTGTTTGCTCTGGGCTTTTAAATTTCCTCTTAATAAGCTAAGCTGGTTCTTGCTTCCTGGTCACTTTCTCCATACATCTGAGATCAATGAAAAACTCAAAATTCAGAGAAGTTTCCCATCTGTCCATCATTCCTTTGGTTAGTTTGCTTGTGTGCATAAGAAGTTATACTTTGTATCTTCTTACACACAGCTCCAATAGTTGTCAACCATCTGAGTATGTATGTCTTCCTGACAGACTAATTTTTTTCTTTTTCCATGCCATTTTAGGTCTTTCTCCTATCAGATCTTGAATACTGTTGGCTTATGGTTATTCACATTAAGATGGCCTTTCACCTTTACACTCTTATCCGATACCTTTGTGTTGGCTGGAATCAGTTCTAACCTGCTGTGTCATTTCTCCAACTCGCCCATTCCTTTTGAAAGCAAATTATGTACTCTGAATTATTTTCCCATCTCTTCATAGAAAGACCTTTCCACCTGAACTTCTTTACATTTTGGACTGTTGTAGATCCTAATCAGATAGCTCCACTGTTCTCTTCCCCTTCATCTCTACTCAGAGATTTTCAGCAAGTTTGTCTCCTTTTCTGTCTTGGCAAGTGCATGCATCCTTGATCTTCAAAGCAATAATCCTTCTTTGCATTGCCTGACTTTCTTGTACAAGCTATTCCTCTTTCACATTAACATTTCAGTCATAGGAATTATCCTACCATGTCTTTATTGCAACATTCAAGTCATAAACTTGACCATCTAGTAAGAATCTCAGACCTTCTTCCTTCCCCATATTTTTTGCATTAATATACCTACAGCAGGATGTTTTGCAGTAATGTTCCCTTTCCCCAGTTACAGGATTTTGTCTATATTACTGTATCTTATTGTCATCTGGCTATTGGCATTCTTCAGCTACCCCTTCTAGCTCTGTTAATGCTCATTTAAAGCCCTTTTCAGGACATAGTTTCAAAGCTAGGTTTGGAAGACAATAGGGTTTTACGCAAAATAAATTAACAGTCAAAGTGTTCCATTATTCCAGAGATAACTGGATTGGGGATGGGCTTACATATTTAGTTTGCTCTCAGGAGAATACTCCCAGAGTTCTCTCATCTTGCTTTTTATCAGTTTTTAGAAAGAAATTCTACACTTTTTCTAGGTGTTGAACTGAAGTGTCTCCAGACTGCTTGGACTTTCACTCTGTAGTTACTCCTCACTTCTTGCTTTTTAATTACTGAGTTAGAGTCCCTTTTGACAAGTAACTCTTCACAACTACCTCAGCAATATTAAAAAAGAAGACTGCGTCAAAGTGAGGAGTTTTACTTTTCAGAGCTATACAAAGAAACCAAGTTCTCAGTGACACAGCTGTATATGCATATTTAAAGAGAGAATTCTTATGGATGAGCTTTACCAGTTAGATTTGAATGATTATATGTTCATTCAATGATTTATTTAATGCATGTTGTTGTGTCTATAAAAATATACATCAAGAAAGGATGTTAAATCACACATGTATGCTATAAATCTGTATGACTACTATTTTAAAATTTTTTCATTCCTGTTCCTTTGATGTTTCCTTTACACAAACATATAATCAGAAAATTATGAATTATTTTGTAAAATAAATAATATTTTACTTGTAAAAATATTTCTTTACTACTAACTTGCCACTTACTCAAAGTAATACATCAGCAAAGGCATGTAAATGCACAGCTATCCAAAAATACTGTGAAAGATCATTTAAAAAGTAAAGCAGATCACCTGGTTTTAGGTCTTTAATAAACTTATCTTTGTTTCCAGACATAAAATTAAAAGAGCTTTCTAAGTAGAAGACTTTGTGGAGATCTACAAGGATAATATATTCTTTATACAGGCACTAGCCATGTGATCATCACTAAAAAAGATTATGGAAGAGAACAACACAGAGTGCAAACAGCAAGGTGTAACTGCAGCACCTGTTTCAGTTATGTTTATTTTTTTTGCCTTTGAGTCTAGTCAAAGCACTTCTTTTGTCTTTGTGTTTCAGACATTAACCAAATTAAATTTATAGGAAGCTATCATAAACCTTCATGATGAAATACACTGCAGCTACAAAATCTTGTATGTTTTATAAGGTTTATAAAATGAGTGACCTTTTTGGTAAAGTTAGTGACAGACACAGCTCGAAAACCAAACTTCTGCAGGAAAATCAGAAGTGACATGACAAAGGGCTGGCATAATGTCCGAGATACTGTCTTTTATTGTATTTGATGTCTGCTCAGACATGTTTGACATGTCTGTTTTCACATCTCTTCTCCTCTAACAGCAGCTGTTCTCTGATGAGGTATAACACCTTCAATTTCCAGCCTTTTTAAAATTCTTCTCACCAAAGTAAAAAAAAAGTCTGACAGTATAAAATTATCCCTCCCATCCACTTGAACTAAGAGTTCAAATTTCACAGTTTTGACCAAAACTTCTGAAAAAGTAATTAATACTTAAGTAAACAGTTATCAAGAATGTCTGTCTGCAATAGGAATGCTCCTAATTGAGGCTTGTATTTACTTCACACTGATATCTACTTAACCTTCTTTAACCTAACTATCTATCAAGAAACTATAGAGCTCTGGGTCGTGACTAGGCATAATAGAAATTTTCAGGCTCAGGAAAAATGAAATTTATGTAATTTGCATTATATCCTCATAAAGTTTGTAACTCAGGGAATGATAACACGGGTTTAATTGATGAACTGATTTAAGAATCTGTTGTCAAGAATGTTAGTTTTTAAGTAAAATATCTGGTCATGCTGTCAGAACTCCTCATATTGCTTACTTGAACCAATTCAATCTTTCGATACATAACCCTGCTATACAACTTCTTTGTATAAAGAAATTAAAAAGCACTTCCTGGTATTGCTTTCCATGCATGAAAAAAAGGCTATAGTAAGAAGAATTTAGCCAAATTCAGTGAAGTCTTGAAAGCCTTGGGTATTTTCCTTCAAGCTGTAGGATATTAGGAAAGTTTTGGTTGGCTGGTTGGTTGGTGTGAGAGACTGCCTGCTAAGGATTAAACACTGTCAAAATGCAAAATAAAGCCATTTTACTTCATTTTGCATGGAGCTCTTAAAGCTGTGGTCTAGGGAATGTGTTTTATTAGCTTATAACCACCTGTCACTTCAAACTGTATAAACCATTTGCTAGAGAGAGCAATTAAACTGAAAATTCTCAGAGGATCATTTTAAGAAATGAATTATAAACAACAAGGGAAAGGAAGCTGATACATACAAATATTATTTATATTGCAAATCAAACCTACCTTACAATTCTTAACACTGAAATTTTCTCAGATTTTACAGTTGTGATCAAATGCAGTTATTATTTTGATTCTGAAATTATTTTACTCAGTACTAGAGCTGATTTATGGGTATGCTTTTGTGACTTGAAAAAAAGTGGTTATATATTTCCAGTTGTTTTCCTTTTCTGTTGGCCTTTTACTTTGAAACCAGACAGGTCAAACAGGAAAATGATGAATAATTCAAAACACTGAAATCAGAAGACAGGGAAAAGCCCAGAAAGCTCTATTGCAGACAATTCAAGTTATTAGCTGTTTCCTCTCATTTGGTAATTTGCAATTTTTTTCTCTGGAAAGAGGCGGGAGCTTATGTCCCTTCCCATTCTAGGACAACAGTTATAAAAATGTGACGATGAAAAATAATAACATGAAGATGTTTGTGATGATGTTTTCCTGTTGAGATTAACAAAGATTAAGAACATTTTACATTAATACAGTAATATGCTGACGTTTCCACTAATACCTAACATAGCAGTTATACATGGTTTGTTGTTTTGAATTTACAAAAATAATTTTATATCTAGATGATATTGTTAGTGTGTTTGGAGATGTGCTTAGGTCTTAGAGCAAAGCAAACATTTCTAAGTAAATTTAAGACAACATCTTAATAATTCTATTTAAGTATAAGAGTTCCTTAGCTTCTTGGAATTTCATACAGTGTTTGTTGAAATGACATATAAAAATAAGTAAATCCGTTATCAATAAAACAATATTCTCAGGACCATGCTGAATATGTGTGTTTAAGCTAATCACTTCATGTTCTCTTGCTGTTTAGTTCCCTACATTTATAACGATGAGACAGGCTTCACATTACACTTAAATGCTCTCTCGCTCTTCAGATTCAGTCAGATTTGGTTTGTTACTTCCAACTGTGAAAATGTCTAATAAAATCATCTTCCAGCACATTTCATTATTTTCAAGATACACCATTTCAGTTAATAGTTTGTTTCAGTGAACATAGTGATGATAGGTCATGCCGTAGTTTAAATAAATTCCTTCCCTTATTTAGGATTCCCAGCCTAGCCTTAGCTGTTAGGCGTACATGTGGCACTTGTAAACAGAGGCAGAGCCACTCAGTGAATATCAATTGGTCTTACTGGGTTGGATTTCTTCTGTCCTACCAGTTTAGTCCTTCAGGCATGACAAGTCACATCAAGGGTTTTATGTAGTGCTTATGCTCCTTAGGTCATTTAGATGTTCTTTCTACTGCATTATCTTTTGACATGTACCTAGGGATAGCTTCTTTCCCTCACATCCTTATATACAAGTGGTTCACATTCAGCTTCTGCCCATACTGTCATTAAAGGAATATGGGGTTATGGTTGGTAGAGGTCTAACTTCTAACACGTCTCTAAAAAATGTTGGAGATGACAAACAAATACATCTATGTGGCCCCTGTGGCAAACAGGTCAACCTTTTCGTTACAAAATGTACTGGATTTCTATAATTACAGAATTCTTTGCCTCATTAAAAGCCATGTCACCATTAGCCCAGTAAAATAATGTGTACAAGAAAGCAGACATCCCAGGCTGAAAGTTTCAAAAATACCTATCTGAGCACTTGAGGATAAGGCAAAAGAAGCAAAAGAGAGAAAGCTTTACATTGCAGGACAAAACACAAAGTCTGGAAGTAAATATCACAGAAATTGCAATAAAAAATGAAGATTAAAATATGATTCTGCTCCTGATTCTATCAATTTTATTTTTTTTTCTTTCTGAAATGATGGGTTTTTATCGAGCTGCTTTGTATGCAAGTCAACCGTCATTTTTATCAAACAGCATGCCTCAGTAAAAATTATCTTACTTCTGTGCTCTATGAAGTTCTATAAACCCTCCATGACAAAACTGGTTTTGTTTACTGTGTTTCCATTGATAGCAAATTTGGAGAAGGCATGTAACAAGAAAAACGGCAAAGTTATCATCTATGTGCTTTCAGCTTCCCTAAAACTAGAGTATATATGTTTAATATATGTTTAGCAACCTGTAGTCAAAAAAAAAAAGAAAACCAAGAGAAAAAAGAAAAAGAAAAAAGGAAAAAAAGAGTAACTATGAAGGATCACAAATAACTTGTGATAATGTTTATCATTGTATTAAGCTTGTAACTTATTACTATCCAAGCACTATGTCATGGTAACAAAACAGATGCTATAATCCTTGTTTAATCATTTGATATTAGACACCCATTAATCTAGACAATAATAATAGCAATTGAAAAATAAAGTGTTCAGTGTTCAATGATAATAAACTTTCCTTTCTGACTGAATAAGAAAATAAGGTATTAGATTTAAAATTTCCAGTAGTACCATGTTCACTTCAAGGTAAAAGATAAATTAGAAAAAAAAATAATGCCAGCTGCATAATGCTTTTATAGATTTATATTTTTCAAAGACCTCTTCAGGAGTCAAATGGACATAAGAGCGTAAGGTTTCCAAAGCGACATGACATTTTCACGTGATAGCAATATCCCACTTTGGTTGCATACTAGATGTGAACAGCATGAAAAATATAGACACATACCCTTCAATCTATATATAGGCTGCATGAATAAGCTGCAGGAATAAGCTGATTAAAAAAACATGAGACTGAGCAATGACCAATCCACCAGCAGCAGTATCCTAGGACACTCTGTATGGAAGGGTAATGTAATTTGTGTGAACTGCCTGGCAATGAAAATTTAACTATAATTTCAATAATTTCCATGTTACAATTACTTTATGTGCATAGGAATTTAGTCAGTTACGTCTCACAGTAAAAATAGAAATTAAGCTCTTTAGGTTCGTAGGCTCTGGGCTATGTACAGAATACTGTCAGATATTTTGCAAATAGAAAGTTTGCAAAATATTTTTTCAGGTAGAATTTTCTAATCTGAGTGCTGGTAAAGCATATACCATGATTCCTCCCTGTAATTTTAGAAACAAAAAAAAAAAAAAGAAAAACCAGCAGCAGATCATTTTGCCACACTTTTGTGAATAAAAAATGCATTTTTTACATTCTGGTAACCAGATAAAATAATTTAAAGTGGGTTTCTTTCAGGATGATTATGTTCTTAGAATGCATATGTGTAGGTAGGTGTGTCTGGGTGTCTACATACATATGTACATATATACATGTGTGTGCATTTGTGTGTGAATATATTTCCAAAGGAGGAAAACTTCTTTTTGTAATATAATAGATTTTCTTAATTATTATTTGGAACAGAAGTGGCATCATATACTAGGGTTTTTTACCTGTACTGGATTAATCTGGAGGTCAAATTCTTGGTGATATCTGTGTACACAAAACCCTGTTTCACACTGTGAGCAAAATAAAAAAGAAAAAAAAAAAGACAACTGCTAGCTCTGATCAGCTCTGCCATATTTTCTAAAAGCACATGAACCAGAACAGTGGGTTAAAAGGAAGTTGACCTGACACATCCAGGTAGACTGATAAACTGAGCTGAAAACATTTCATCTTGCAGCTGATGCTAGGTGAAGCATATATGACAAATTGTAATGGCTGCAGGGTAATGGATCACCTGTAAGGGCTCAGCTTTCTCTCACTAATTTGCTCACCCTCTCCTGCTTTCTTCCACACGGCAAGTAACTTTCCTTCCATGAGTCTTAGGGCTGCAGGGGAAAATCATGACTTTGGCAAGTCATTTGGTACCCTCTACAAAGCAAGAGTGCTGTGTCTTTACATGGATACCTTTACAGCAGGAGAGGCTGTGCACTCAGTCACAGCTGGTCTCCCATAAATGCTCACTTTGGGACAACATGTCTGTCTGGCACTGCTGACCATGCCTTTAGAGAAAGCAGTACCTGCAACACTGTTAGGGCCGAGAAACCATTTCTACTGGAATACCATCATCAGCTTTCATTAGTTACTATAGAAGAATATGAATTCTTAGAAATGAGGGAGAAAAGAAAGAAAAACTATGTATTCCTAAAATATTTAATTGATTAGCCTATACTACCAGAGCTATACTCAGCTGGAGTTCCAGCTCAAGGCTGAGCAAGCTTATACATTTTAGCATATAAACAGATAAGCCAGGTAGCAATACAAAGAGCATGTTCTCTTGCCTCTAGCTCACTGTATTTCAAACTACATGCCTCACAACCTAGCTTGCTTTGGGTGCAAGCTGTTGATTCTGCCAGAGGAATGTCTGACATGGGGCATCAGCCATGGAAAAGAGCAGCATATACATGTAAGTCAGAAATACTGGACAGGGTTTGCTTAGAGCCCCCAGAACTGTCTGTCACATCCACTTTAAGTTTAGTGCTAACCTGCATCTCTTATTATACTTAAGAACTTAGTATAGAGAACTTAAGAACTTAAGAACTAAGAGTATAGAACTTAAGAACTAAGTGCTGCAGTTTACTGCATTTCCCTATAATGGAAAGTATGGGGTTTCTGCACTGGAACTTCTAGAATTTAACTCACAATTTATAGCAACTTACTTAAACTGGGGTAGCTTAATATGTAGACACTCCAAAGAAACTCAGCTGGCTTGTCCTACACAATCATTTTCATACAGTACGATTTTAGAATAATATGCACACGAAGTCAAGGCAAGCTGAGATTAAACTCGGTAACAGTGACCACACACAAGTTTCCCCAGTTTTTTTGAGTGAAGAGAGTGAAAATACATAGAAAAAACCAAAGTGTTAAAAGATTCACATGGGTTCCTCTAAATGAGCAATCTTCAACATCAACAATGTTCTCTGGTTTCCGTTCTTTTAACAGTCTGACTCAAGGTTTGCATGAAAGTTGTCCATGGAAATATTTCTCAGACAAAATGAGCTAAAGACTAAGCATTTTCTTTTATCTGTAAAAGTAGTTCCTTAACATATAAACAAGAGATCTGTGATTATCTCACATAGATGTTCAAACACATTCCAAGAATATTCTTAATTTTTCCCCCTCCTCACTTACTTTCTAGATCTTGACTCTAAATGGCTACTGTATGGATTGTATTTTATCTCTTATTTCATATAAACAAGGACCAAAGAAATACATTTTCTATATGCAAAACATCACAGGCTAAATTCATTTTGTTGTAAATTGCAACTGAAGCTGTTTGTGGAGCTCGTAAGTTAAATGCATTGTTAGTCACCATGAAACTAAATGACATGGCAGACATCCTTTGTTGACTTTCCCTACCTTGAAGCTTGTAATTTGACATAGCATATGCTTTGCCTCTCACTTGACCTATTCAGAAAATCCATCAAAATTAGTGGCATTGCCCTGCTATAAAAGTGCTTTCAGTGAGACAAAATTATTTCCAGAATATATAGTGAGTATGTTATGAAGAAAATTATTTTCCAAACAAAATAATTTTGTACCAGCTGAAACTGAATACACAAGTAGTATGTGGGGAATCAGAAGAGAAAACATACAATTTCAGGTTGTCACTCTGCTACTATCCTCTTTATCATCTCATACAGCTGATTTGGAAAAAGATGTTCTTTTCCACTTTTGGTATTTTCACATTACATATTGTTTGTACAAGCCTGAATAATGCTGAGAACTGTTGGCATTTTAGACAAGATTGGAGAGTAGTACCTGTCTTAGTAAAGCAACAGTAGAAAAAGAGACGGATCACTCAATACCTCATCTGATCTTAGTCAAGAGTTCTGAGCTGTTTGGCTTTAGAGTTAACCTATTCTATGCAGCATTTTTGTATCATAATGAACATAGTTTCAGATACTTTGGATATTGTAAGTCTTTGGTGCTTTTGGTTCACTCACTTCCAGGAAAGCTGTGGGCTCCATGAAGAAGATTAAGGTAGACTAAGGTCACAGAATCACATGCTGCAATGTTGCAAAAATAGTCTTCGTTTTATATTTGATCGCTTGCCACTGAATCTCCTATGATATATTTTACACAGGATAAAAATATGTTCTTTAACAAATGTAAGAGTGATTGTAAACTGAGTTTCCCAATTTTCTGTTGCCAAAGTACCAGAAATCCCAGACCATATGATCACTCATCTTTAGTAACTGAAATTATTGACTATAGAGTATAATATAAGTGTTTCCAGGTGATTTTACACACTACTTTATTAAATAGAACATTACAGCTGATGTAATTATAAAAGTAAATGAAATGAATTTTTAAAAAATTAACTCTTTGATAATTCTTACATTTCATATGGAGTAGAACTATTATGCATAAAATGCGATTTCTTTCTCAAGAAGGTAAAAGAATACAGAAGGGCAATTATATTGAGCACTCTTTCATTATTCTACCTACTGAGTGTCTTGGCCTGTTTCCTGTTTCTTGCTCTCTGTTTTAGTTTATGCAGTTGAATGTTCCAGCCAAGTCACCTAACTCTTTGAAATCTGCATCTGTCATGGTGATTTTGAGTCTGTATGCTCTGGCTGAGCAATGAGGTGCTCAGAATCATTCAAGTGGACTTAGGTCAGGTCAACACTATATTAACACATCCTGCAGAGCATCCCAAAGAGCTTTAGTAAAGTTTACAGGTGGATATCCTGAACATCAGAAAGCAGGACATGTTCCTGAATATAAAACTTTTCTAGAATGCCTTAAGCTCTGGATGTGATTTCAGAAAAAAATATCTAGATAGATCTGCAAGTGGAACCAAACAATAATGAGGACTATGGTACAACTAGCTTGGAGATGTCAGCAAGGTTAAGTAGGTCTACACCTTGCACCAAAACCACTTATATAAAGACAAAAAGACAGGTTGTTGTTATAGGAGACTCTCTCCTGATGGGAACAGAAGGCCTAATATGCAGACTGAACCCACTTCTCAGGGAAGTCTGTTGGCTCCCTAGAGCCCAGGTTAAGCATTTGAAGAGAAAGCTTCCTACCCTGGTACAGCCTTCAGATTACTCTCCAGTATTGATTTTTCAGGTAGGTAGAGATGAAGTTGCAACTAGAAGTCTGAGGGCAATCAAGAGATACTTCAGGGACTTGGGACAACTGGTTAAGGGATCAGAAGCACAAGTAGTGTTCTCTTCTGTCCCTGCAGCTGAAGGGATTGATGAAGGAAGAAAGAGGAAGAGTCAGCACATCAATACCTGGCTCTGAGCCTGTTGTTACTGGCAGAATTTTGGGGTTTTTGATCATGGGTCAGTTTACACAACACCAAGCCGGCTGGTGATAGATGGGGTACACCTGTCTCAAAGGGGGAGCATGTTCGCACAGGAGTTGGCAGGGCTCATGAAAAGAGCTTTAAACTAGATTTAAACGGGGAAAGGGATAAAACCAGGCCTGCTAGAGATAAGCCTGGGAGCAGCATGCCAATGTTTAAGGGACACCATGCTAGCAAGATCTTTTGGTCTGTCATCCCAGTAGAGGCAGGGCATGAAGAGCCATGTGATAGCAAAGACATAAGGGCTATTGATGGGCTAGAAATCATGGTGTCACATGAGAATGATCAGCTAGGAATTAGGGCTTCTCTCAACTCAACTGAAGTGCATCTACACCAATGCACACAGCATAGGCAACAAACAGAAGGAGCTGGAAGCTACTGTACAGCAGGAACGCCATCACGGAAACATGGTGGGGTGACTTGCACAACTGGAGTGCTGCAATGGATAGTTCTAAACTCTTCAGAAGGGATAGGCCAGGAAGGAGCGGTGATGGCGTAGCCCTGTATGTCAGCAAGTGATTTGACTGTCTAGAGCTTGACAATGGTGCCAGTTGGGTTGAGTGTTTATGGGTAAGGATCAAGGGGAAGGCCAACAAGGCAGATGAGAGGCTATTACAAAAATGTCTATCAGCAGCTAGGAGGAATCTTACAATCACTATCCCTTGTTCTCATGGGGGACTTCAACTTACCAAATTTCTGCTGGAAATACAATACAGCAGAGAGAAAAAAGTCCAGGAGGTTTCTGGAGTGTATGGAAGATAACATCCAGACACAGCTGGTGAGTGAACCAAATTGGGAAGGCACTCCATTGGACTTATTGTTTGTGAACAGAGAAAGATTTGTGGGTGATGTTATGGTTGGAGGCCATCATGGGCACAGCAATCATGAAATGACAGAGTTTTCAATACCCTGAGAAGTAAAGAGGGGGTAAACAGAATGGCCACCTTAGACTTCTGGAAAGCAGACTTCTAGATATTTGAGATTTATATGAGTAGGAGTTGAAGATCAAAGTTCACCAGCTTTATCAAGAAAAAGGCAGAAGAGGTAAAAGATGAATTATTGCAAATAAAAAAGAGCCATTTGCTGCTGTTATACACATAAAGGATTTTTAATAGCCAAACCATGTTATTCACCATTTTGCAAAGAAGCAAAAAACAAATACCAAAAACCTTTGGAATTTCTATAAATTAAAACAATAGCATTGCCCATTAAAAACATTTACAATCACAGTATGTATGCTGAAATCAAATGCAGATAGGAGGCAGGGGCAGAACTCAAAATTCCTTTAATGGTAAGTCTTAGCTTTCTTTGTTAAATGAGCTAGCTAAATATACTACTCATTTGTTTCAAATGAAATAGCAAAAGAGACTGACCCTGTGAAAACCCAAAGGAATTTTCCTGTTTTGCAACAGTACAGATAGTAGTTTTTCCTAAATGGATGTGTTAGTCTCAAGACACAGAGTGACTTTCCAGAGAGAAGCATAATTTTGTAAGGAAGACTATGCAATGAAATGAAACATTTCTTTCTTGTCTTCACTAAGAATTCTGTGCTGATGTTTGCAAGCGAAATACAATTGTATCAATGTTAATCACAGAAGAAAACAAAGTAGTAGTTAGTTTTCTGAAATTGCTAGATTTTTTCAGCACCTTTGGTAACAAGAACTGCTAAGAGCTATTCACATTAGTGATATGAGTAGAAGAAAAGTTAAAAACATCCGTAAGTAGAAAAGAGGCAAATGAGCTGAAAACTCAGACCTCAGAGCCTACAGTTTATTACATTAAAGGCATCAGTAAAAATTCCTTTCTCTTTTAACAGTAGCCAACTGAGGCTTACATTTTCTGGACAATCAAAGGACTTGTTCACTCAAGAAAGTGCCAAAAATGTGCCAGAAGTACTCATTCTCATTGAAGTACTACTAGAAAGAAGTTTCAAGGCCCAGGGCTGAAAAGAGTAGCCTTAATTGCAAAAGTTCTCTCAGTTGACTAGAGCCCTTGTAACTGCACTTTTTAGGTAAATAATTTAGAAAGAATCTAAAAGGAAAATGTGATTTATTACACATATTTTCTAGGAAGAATTAATAAAACAGGAGCAAGAAATGTGCAGGTAAGTTGTAGTGGGTATAGTGAAAGCAGAAGGAATCAGCACACTTCTATCAAATATCCCTCTGGTTATTTGAAATCAGGATTAACACTCTACATATCGCAGTCACACCACATGCACATGACATTTAATATGTACTGTTGGCAGTTAGATAACCTCACAAGTGGTGGTTGAAGAGCCCATCTATGTTTAGGCTTTCTCCCATAGTATGCATTTAAATTGAGATTCCTGCAGTATGTGGCTAGTCAGTCTCTCACTTTCTCAGAGAAAAAACGGATAGCCAGTGTTTCATAACATGACTATTCTGTCAGATACAGCTGATATACTTTCATTTCCCCCCACAATGAAAACCAAAAATCAACAGAAATGTCTTCAGCACCAGTAGGCAGCTGATTCAATAGTCCCAAAGTCAAACTAAACATATGTTCCTCATTAATGGAATAAATCTATGGAGACCTGTAAAAATGGTGTTGAAGACCTAGTTCTTCTCACATATCCAACATATTATTCCTGTATAAAGGTTGGGTGTCTAAAGATGGAAATTCTTGTTTGTGTCATAGCAGTTTCCATGGCACTCAACCTAGAAAATGACATCTTTTTTCAGGTTATCGTTTTCTTCTTAAACATAGGACAAGCATATTCTGTAGCATCTCTACAGTCTAGTCACTCTTCAAAAAACCTTGAAGTATTTTCAAAAGAATGATCAGCAGACATCAGTAGCTCAGAAATACTCTTCCTAAAAGTTTAAAACTTCTTTTCTTCCTGTAGTTAATAGAGTGACCTTTCCAAGAATGTTGACTATAAGCATTTTTGATTGTGACAAAAAAATTAACTAGAAAGACAAATCTGCAGGACAGAATTATTCTTGTTTCACAGCCTAACATAATGAGAGTTGTTTCATGTTGTTTTGTGTGGTTTTGCGGGCATTTTATTGTTATTTTTTAAAAAAAATATTCATGGCCTTTGTTTTTTTTTTCAAATGCATCTTTCATTTTGTCTGGACATGAAGGAGGAAATAGCAAAATACCAGAAGAAACATCTCATGTTATCATCAGGCCAATAATGCTGAGATGTGTGACTATGGGTCCATATGAGAAAAATAAACTCGATACTAAACAGTACCTAATCTTGTGACATAGCTAAAAACATTTTTTCATTGAATTATATAAAAAACCAAATTGCCACAACAATATTGCTATACTCATAGACAGGGATAAAAAGCCCAGTGAACATTCTGCAAGTTCACCACAGTGAACTGGAAAAATAAAAAAGCCAGACCAGAAGTGTTTGAAACTGGTAACCATGGGTACCCTAATCAACATTTTCTATTGTAGGTTTAGATAGCATAAATCTCTGAGTTTTGTCTTGATTTCAGCATGAGATTGCTACCAATTTTCCAGTAGTGAACTTAAAATACATACATGTGTATATGTGTATTTTCAGCTTTTATTTATCAGGGAACACTTTAATTGTTTTATTTACTGGTTAAACCATGTCAATACCTGTTTTAGTATAACCTTAATCTAAGGTAAGACTTTTCTCCTGACTGGTATTTCTTATTTTGCTATAAAATAATATCATTTTAAAAATATCATCTCTTATTTACTCTTAGAATAAGTTTAGGCACAAGAGCACCAATTAGCTGATCAAGTCCCAGTAAAATACGTTGTGACTTTATGATTCAAAGCATCTAAGGAATTTCTTTGATTTTTCCCTCCACTGGGTTTCCACTACACCTGTGAACAACCTTGGTGCTACAGAATTATGACAAACATTCCTGATATGATTTGCTCTAAGCATCCCTTTAGATTATAAATAGTAACATATTTTGCTATACAAATCATTGCTAAGCAATTATTTGTTCCTGTGGACAAAGCATTACTGTTCAAGTTTCACAGAACTGTAGCTATAATTTCCCTTAAATGGCCAAGAAAATCCCTCTGGCTGCCTGAATTTGTGTTTTCCATTACAATATAGAGTAAATTACCAACCCCACCTGTTGGGGGTGGGGACAACATTGAGTAGTCAAGTCAGGTTGTCCATAGAAAATGGTATGGATATGCGATATTAAAGGAGCTAGGTATGCCATAGGTCAGGTCATTTCACCTTAATTAAATGCTGTCAAATAAAGAATAAATTTCCGTAACAGAATTCCTATTTTTTTGCTATATGCAATGAGTTCTAAATGATTTCAAGAGCTGTGGGAAAAAAAAAAGAAAAGAAAAATGAAAAAGAGAGGCTTTCTCTTTACCGGATGACCTGCAAAAAATAGCAATAAAGGAGTAGCAGGGTGTATTTTCAATTATTATTTTCAGTATTTTTTATTGCTACATAATTACTGCTGGTGGAAAAAATTGTTTATGGGGTCATGAAAAATGAAATTATGAAAAGAGTTTAGTCTCTGAGCCCTACTGCTGTCAGAATGGCTTCTTTCCCTGAATACATTATGTCTATCTTCTAGTGGAATTGCTTAGAAGGCACATATGTGACAAGAAAAAGAATTTTGGATGAAATACACATATATGCATATGAACAGAAGAGATCATATAAATGGCTTTTGATAGTTAATAATCTGAAAGTTGAACAATACTGCAATGATGTTCAATCCAATACAACTCCATACGCCCATTTATTTATTCACAAGCTTATTTGCAGATATTAGGCCTTACTCTGAAAAGTGATATAACATGTTCTTATCTTCTTCATTTAACCTATTAAGTGAGAATTTGCATGTGTGTATGCTAAGTTGCAACCTATATACTGGTAATTTTTTTTTTATTAAATTGTAATTGTTTAGCAACCTTAATTCATTGTGCAAATTTTGATAGACATAGAAGAAAGGCATTCTTTAAAAAATATCTGAATCCAAAAAATTTAAACAATGTTTATTTTCTTCCTCATTAGCTGTATGCTGCAAAAAAATGGTTGCAGCATTGGCTGGTTTTAAAAAATTAAAAATAGATCTTTCCGTTTTATTTCCACTCTATGAGTAATTAGATGTTAAATGTTTCGAAATGCTTAAACAAATGTCCATTTGCAGACTTTCTAATCTGAAATACAGTACTTTATATACTTTGGGAAGAAGTATAGAAAGTGGTAAGTATAGAGTAATAATACAAGAGTAAAGAGGAAAAAAAAGAAAAAGAAAAAAAAAGCAAGTTATAAACAACAGCCCCAGAGGGAAATTTGAGCAAAATCTGTTGGACATTCTTGAGAACTTTCCAAAACACAGTACAAGCTATATTGTGTGGCTTCATTTGTTTTTTTTTTTCTCAAAATTCTGCTATAATTATAGTCACCTTTCTTATTTCCTGCTCACTGAATGAGAAATTTTACAAGGTGGATTATTGTTATTTTAGTTTGTGCTTGGTTTTTTAAATGTACAGCATTTTCAGGTCTACAGAGCAGGTATTTGAAGTATGGAAAGAATACCTGTTTTCTGTTCGATATGTTAGAAATATCCACATGCCATGGTAATCTTGGAATTGCTAAAGTTAGTTGAAATTTTCTTTTGTTTTAGATGACAGCAACACTCATTCTCATGTACAACATTAAAAACCCTGACACATTAAGACACTTCAAAGTTATTGGGCCATTCAGTAACATATAGGGAGGTGCAGTGAATTCCTTTTATGCCTTCTGTGTAAACATGCACTCCAGATTCATTAACAATGTGAGTGATAGGCTGAAGCTTACCACAGTTGCTGTGCAGCTAGCATCTTCATTTACAAAAGAAATTTCCTCCCATGAGTTATTTCAGTGCGGTTGGGTGCATCCTGATGTAAACTGAGTACATTTTAATTAATGCATCTACATGATAGCAAGCAAATCTCAAAAGATGTGAATGAGAGATCCAATTTGAACAGGTGTCTGGTTTCTGATAGTGTTGAAATAATCAGTGTGCAAAAGATCAGCAGAAGCAAAAGGAAGTTACAAGGAATAACAAGGAAGGTATATCCTTGACCTTCATTTAAATAACTGTATCTGGTATTCCCATGTAAGCATTCCTGGCCAGGTTACCAGCTGCTGTAAATCAAAGTGACTCCATTGATTTCAAAGGCAATACATTTGTTTACATTATCTGGCAGCCTCATTGACATAATCCAAAATTGCAGAGTGAGTAAATCTGACAGAAAATATAGTATCAGAAATCAGAGGCTTAGCATGCCTCTGTGTATCCTACTGTATAGGCTTCCACATCTCAGCTGGTTATCTACACTCTCTTTGTAGGCAGTAAAGAGAGAGGCACTTTAAGGCCATGACTCATTTGGCTTATTATAGATGCCTGCCATAGCAGAGGAACTGTGCCCTTGAAGCCTTTCTTTCCCACCATCAGTTACAAAGACAGTCCATGTAAACTGCTCAAATATAGATGTATGCTTAGTGGGTATCGAAATGTGAGCAGATGATCACCCTCTGAGTATAAATTAGGCTGCAATTTTGCTGGGGTTTTTTTTTATGTATTTTGAGCTGTGCTTTACAGTATTTATTACAGACACTTGTTTTCCAAATGTTTAGTTTGACTGAGATTAACAAAATTAGGCCATATGAGTCCAGTTGGATATATCCAATGTTCTTTCAAGCTAGACTCTGTTTAGGTGTTACTAAGTAATTTAGAGAACAAAGAACACTCATTTATGTAAATGCAGCTGGATAAAAGATGCTATTTTATTTCCTTTTTGAGATACATATTTAAATTGCACTTTCTTCTTTACATATTTAAATACTTGTATAAGCATTTAATGGCAGTGTTGAAGTGCTGGGGCCTGAGTTGTGGGCGTCGAGTTGGAGTTGACCTGTGTACTAAATTTTACCCTGGTCTTACATCTTACTCATGCAAAATTAAGCAGGTAAAACCATCTCTAATACACAGCCAACTGAAAAAAAAAAAAAAAAAAAGAAGAGTGAAACCTTTTTTGTCCTTTTTTTTTTGTGATTCACATCACAAAACTGCTGGTAACAGGCTTCCAAGTGAAAAAATCTTCAAAGTTATTTCTACAACTTTTAACCATAAATGTAAAGACAATAAAAGCTATTCAGAACCTGGAAATGCTGTGCTTTATCCTACAGTACCCTAGCAGCTCAATTAAGACAATATCAGATCAGTTGCTTGCCTATTACTCTAGTCAGGTTTATGATCATCTAAGTGGTCAGATCTTAATCAAACACTGGTGATATTTATAGGTAGAAATGAAAGACTCCTTTTCTTTTTTTTTTTTAGTTTTCATTGTGTATCACAGCTTTTGTTATCTGATTCTAATAGTATTTGGAAAACTTTCATTTTTTGCTGAAAAGCTTACAAGTGAAATGAAGAAAGAAAGAACTCAGTCAATTGTCAGCATAAATATGAAATTGAGAAGGCAACACTATGGCGCTAGATTCAATGTGACCCTGAATAATTATAGAAAAGACAGAGAAAACATTAACCTATAGTCCCTTGAAGGGGTAGTTTTCCTCTGGTTTTGAGGCTAAAATTTACTCTTGTGTTTAAAATCAGATTATATATCCTCTGCCAAATTCTACATCATGTACACAGGCTTTTTTGTTCTGTGTTGGAGAACAGAGAAAACAGAAGATCTTCTCTTGAGAATTTAGGCCTTCTTGAAAAGGAAGTTCATCATAGATGCATTGGAGACAGTGTTGGATGGCTTGAACATGGTCCAAATTGGATAATTAAGCCTGAAGTTCTGACTGATTTGGGGTCTTTTTTACTACATACTCTTCAGCTCAACAAAATACCAATAGTTTGGTTTTATTTTCCTCTTTCAATGAAGACTTTGCAAATGTGCAAAGCCGGTGTTAATGCCATTCATGTTTCAATAAATGAGATTATCTACCCCTTTGCATGATATGAACATTAAATGAAGGGCATTTTATCTGCTCTTGACTTTTCAAGTGATTTGTTTTCAATTTTCAATGTAAACAATTAAATGATGGTGTAGGCCTTTTGTAAATTCCAGATAATATGGTACAAGTTATATTTATTTATTATTTTTGGTTAATTTCTTCAGATCATGTGCAACACATAAAAGTGTATCAACAATCACTCCTTGGTAAAGAATGACACAAATTAAGGAAGATATTCTACAGAAAATAACAACAACAAAATCAGCAAGTGATAGACCCAGCCAGATGACTTTACCTGCCTCATTCCAGAAAGATATGTGTACAATACTCTACTATTCACACTAGAATAAAAGTCAAGAAGCATTCTCTTTGTAAATATTACATTGAGAAGGCAGATTTTGTTTTAATTTTGAATGACAAGTCAAGAATGTTGTTTAATGCAAATCTTTTCCAAAAGAGAACATACAACAAGACACCATATATTATTCATCATGTGCTTTCTATACTTCATTATATATATCCACTATAGGGATTTTATGCCATTGTTTGGTCTAAAAAAGATGAGAAATGTAAATGTACTTTCAGGGATAAGCCTGGTCTATATTAAAGCAATGCTATTCATTTGTTTATGATAGTTTATATTTCTAAAGTGCCTCCTCATTCTGTAATTGTAGGACCTTCCACTTTACTACACTGGAATGTTTAAAGCACATCCTGAAACCCATAATTTAACACCAGTTAGCTATTGAAAGATGAAAATTTGTTTTGACTCAATGTTTGTGCAGCTCCTGCTATGGGGTGGTCCTGATTTAGGGCTAGCACCCTAGAAATTTACAATATTAAAATCAATTGCCATTGCATCATCATTCATTCTCAGAAAAGTAGTAAAGCTTGCTATGTAATAGTAAAAGACAAAGAAGAATCTCATTCTTAATATCGCTTTGTGCCCTCAGAATATGTCTCAGGTATCAAGACTTGTCATACATATAAGATCACAGCAAGAGCTCACACAGGATAAATTCTACTTAAAAAAAAAAAAAAAAAAAAAAAAAAAGCCATCTAGATGTAATTCTAATTATGACATTTTGTCCTGGAAAATCCAATTTTACCACCATTCCCAGAATTCTTCAGGGGCTGACTGTATCTGTGTTTGTCCAATGATCAGAAAATGTGAATTTTTTATGGACAAATAAAAAAGCTACCAGTTTTACATTAAAAATATTTGTACCGTAGTCCATTTTACAGATTCGGAAAGAAAAGCAAAATATTATGAATAAACACAGCAAAATAAAAGAATGCAGAGCACAGTCAAAACAATCCCCTATTCTACCTGAATCAGAGATTAGTACAGGAAAAAAATGACTGTGATAAATGAGTCAGTTTTAATTCATCACTCTTTAGTTATATGGGTAGTCTGAAAAAGTGGATTAGCATTTCATGTGATCCCTTGAAAAATTTTTGTATCAATAAGGTAATAGAAAATGTAGTTCTGATACAGAGGACATTTATGTGCACTTAATTTTATTTTTCTTAGACAAACATTTTAATATTTATTTTAATGTATGTGCAAAGTGGCTGCAGATCTTTGATAAAGAACTTTTTCCTCTTCTATACAAGTCTTTGGGGGTTTTTGTTGTGGTTTTTTTGTGTGTGTGTTTTTATTTTGTTTTGTTTTGTTTTTTAATTCAGTTATTATTAGATCAAAATTTAGAAGGGACTACAAAGCTCAGTTCTGTAGCATAACATTTTTTCTGTCAACAACGACTAAAGATTCAAGCAAACAAACTTTAGTCTATAAAAGGCAGAAATGTGATTCTCCAAAGAAAGAATCTTCTTTTTTTCCGTCAAAATCCACTCATTAATATAGAGGATTGAAAAAGGATTTATTATTATTATTAATAATAATAATAATCCTTTTTGTCAAAAGCTGATGATGTATTCTTTATTGAGGAATTTTGTCAGTGCCAAAAAAAATACTAGTTTATTTAAAAACTCTTCATAAGCTTTTTTTAAACTACATAAATATTTATTTCAGATTATTTTCTTTAAACAGTAGAAAAATGGCAACAGTAAAACTTTCCTATTTGTCTTTTTATGAAATCAAGAGCTTGCGTCTGAAGCCAAAAATAACTAGTAGCCCCAACTGGATTTTTTTTTTTTAGTAATTTTGGATTTCATTAGTTTCATCCAATATGAGTAAATGTGCCATAATCTTGTATGAATTATTTATTCTTCCCATTTTGACAGTTTCCATAGCTAGTAGAAAACATTAAAGAAAGAGTTGACCAACAGACCATTTTGAAAATACGACTGGAAGTTCATTAAGAAAAATGTCTAGGACAATCAAAGATGATAGGCCAAATACTTCGCAATGATGCATAGTGTGATAAAAGCGCATCCTTACTTTCCTGGAAAAGTCTGGGTCTCCAGCTTTTCAGAATATTTTGGACCAGTGAACTTATTCTTTATAAGACAAATCCTAGCATGGAGCAAACTGTCCTTAAAAAAAGACTCATGTGAGTGCCAAAAAGACCTCCAGTCTTGAATCCAGCTCATCTTTCTTTATTATAAACAATATAATTTAACTTCACATAGTTATAATTTAATGCTCCAATTAATTATTTAACTAACTGGAAAGAAAACAAATTAGAAATACAGAAGATATTCAGCAAATTTAAGGTTTATACGTTACACTGAATTTCAAGACTCGCCAGATTTTTGTGGTAGCAATTGGTCTAGTTATAAACTTATTGGTATTCTAAAAGCTTATTTTATATATTAGACGTGTGTATTTTCAGCTTTAAAAATAAATCATATTTTATTTGTGTTGTAGGGTTGGTCAGATTTGAGTTCTCATTTTTTCCACACATGGAGTTATGTTTTTTCATTTAATTTTTGGGTGTTTACACTAGTTACACCAAAATTCCCTTTTTATACAAATTTTGTTTAAACTATTCTATATCTTCACTTATTGGATTGAAAAGTGTACATAGATGTGACAAAATCTCCTTTTACTGTCATGCAACAAGGCAAGCACGTTTTTTAAAGAAATTTTTTTAACAGGTCTTGCTAAATGTTTTCTTTTAGCTAGACAGAATATTAGCAATAAATTAAAAATGTCTTTTTCCTTATAAAATCTCAAAATCTAAAATTTTGACTTGATGACAAAATTGCTAAAGGAATGATAAATTCTCTATCAGAATTCACTCTACTTAAGGGAGGTTTAGATTGGATATTAGAAAAATTTCTTCACTTAAAGGGATGTCAAGCCCTGGAGCAGGCTGCCCAGGGAAGTGGTGGTGTCATCAGCCCTGGAGGGATTTGAAAGATGTGTACATATGGCGCTTAAGGATATGGTGGACTTGGCAGTGAGCTGATGATCTTAAAGGGTGTTTTCCAAACTAAATGACTCTATGTTTCTATGATTCATCACAGTACATGTTGACTAAAGCCATGTTATTCTATAATGATGCAATGCACAAGCCCAGTGTCTGAATGGATTTGGATGCAATAAAAAATGGCTTCTGCTACGAAGTTGCCTGTCCTACATAGGAAGGACAGTGTAACAGTGATTGATGATTGACCTTCCATGCGGGACTGCTTCATATGTTTGTGACGTAAGCCTTTTGAAGGCCAATGTTTCATTGCTGAAAACCTGGCCTTTCAAATGTCTCATGGGGAAGCAGGGAATCTTTATTGTGCCATACCAACCAGCTATACACAGCAGTCTGCAGCAACAGGGACATTTACGCTGTATTAATTAATCCAATATAAAATCACAATACAAAATCTGTACTGAAACCATGTGCTTTATTAATTAGCTTCTACTTACCTTTATTGTTTAATCAGCCACAAAGACTTCAGCCCATCAAGATACAGACCTGCTTCTGGGGGGATATGAAATACTTTCAAAGAGCATAGTGATGCTGTCTGCAGCTTCCATTTCTTTTTCTCTTTTCTTGTCCTTCCTCTGTATTCCTGTAAAATGTTAATGTGATAATTTCATCAGCACCATTTTCTAATCAGTAAAGAGTATCCTGAGACAGAGCTGCAGAGTTTGTCTGGTCTAAACAGTTTGCATAGCCTGAACTCCACAGTCACTCTGGGACTTTGCAGTGTTGGGTTTGTTGGTTTATTTTGGCTCTGAGTTGATCATCACTGAATTCTGCCTTCTTATATTTTACAGTAGTGGGTTTCTGAATAGGACTCACTGTGACCCCACTGGAATTTTATATCCTAGCAGTCAAAGAAAAACCTCTGGCTCAAATAGGTGAGCTGTGACTGGTAGAGGGATGCTGATAGTGTTTTAGATCCCTCAGGTCTTACAAATAGAACCTTTTTTTTTCTAATCCTCTTTCCTGAGTAAGAGACCATGTCATGCCGCATGTTTTGTTTCAGGACTAGATGGGATGCCCTGGCCCTTCTCTATGAATGGGGAATATGAGAAGAGGAAAAAGTGGCTGGATTAGATTTGGGCTGAGTAAATGTTGATCTTTCCTCACCTGCTCTCCACAAGTCTTCACCTCAGTGAAACATTTTTATTAAATTTTAATCAAAAGCACAGAAAAGGTTGTTGATTGTAGAAATGTCTGACCCTTCTCTAAGCTTCTCTGCTAGACCACTATAAAGATGTTAACAGTGCCACACTGACATTGAGTTTAATGTTGTTTTATGGTCTAGGTGTCCTGTGAATTGTCACAGAATCCAAAAGGATCAAAAATTTTTGTGGCTACATAAGTGTGACAGAGTAAAGAGCCCAAGCCTTTACAAGATGCTAAAGATTAACTTGTGTTCAGAAGATTCCCTCTGCATTTGTTGTTCCTGATGCCAGTCTTCTGTGAGATCACAATTTGGTTATGGGAGGAGAGGGGATTTAGTGATGAGACCTCAATTTAAAAGTCTGTCAAATATATACTTGAGGGAGTGTAAGGTTGCATCTTATCCATGGGATCTTTGATCACAAATAGATGGCCTGCCTCATTTTTGGAAGTCATACATGATCAAAGAGATCTTTTATTTAAAGATGCAAATGCTGCTGTCATGCCCATAAAATACATACAAATGACAATTTTTTACAGACCTGCATTGTACTTCAAAAGAGCACTTTTTATTTAAAAGGTCATGACCATTTTGATATCAGATACTGTTATTTGTGAGCGGAAGGTTCAGCAATCTTTTCTTCTTCTGACTTAAACATCATATGAATGTGTATTAACGCAAAGCTAAATCTCTCAGAACGAGGAAATGAATTTTTTAACAGATGTTAAAAGGCTAATAGGTTCACAACCCTTAGCACCCAGTCAGAATACTGGATTTTTATACTACAATAAAAATTTACCAGATTTCTGAAAGTATATGATCTCTTGAAAAGAAAAATCATAAGAAACTTGGATCAGATGTCTATTATTTGAAAAACTTTACAGTCCACTAAAGAGTGCTTTTGGCAGGGAAGTAGGAAATGAGTTGGAAAGCATTAATAAACTTTCAGGATACTTGAAAACACCAGCTTATGGTACTTGATCTTTAAGTGAACTCTAGATTACTTCCATTTTTTTGAAACCATAAGCAGCGCTTAGAATGAAAGATAGTTTATCTAAGTGAAAAAACAGAAGGGGAGGAAAGAAAGTTTAGCTGGGACAAATGCTGGAAAAGACAGAAAAAGCAGTACTTGGAAATTATTATTTTTTGACATTGAGTTTGATTAATACTTTAAGTGTTCTACAGAAAGAAACACAACATTTTGCTAGGATTCCATTCTAATTTCACTTACGTGTTAAATGAAGTCTATTTAACAATGAATTCATAACAAAATGTCATTAGTCTGGCACAGCAGCACAAGAAAGGTATGTCAACTAGTTGATAACAAGAATAAGAGGGTACATAAACTTCAGGGATCAAATAATTGATTCCTGGACAGCAGTTTGCTCCACTGGCTTGACAGGCACTGATTTGTACAGGTATTAAGCCACATTTACTTTGCTTCTCTATAAAAATGTTAAGTGGTTCAAATTTGGTACAAGGCTTTGTAAAGCCAGGAAACCCCGGTGAAAATACTAGCCTCTGAAAAGCACTGCTCTAAAAAAGGTAGCAAAATCTGGAGATCAGCCAGAGACTTAAAAATAGGGCATTTCCAGAATACTTGGTTCTTTTTGCAAAAGGCTTGGAAGCTGTTTATATATATAATATTTTATTTTATTTTCAAAAAGGACCCAAAAAACTTTCCCCAAGTCTCTTTCTTTTTATTTAACATAAATTTGTCAAGATTCAGTGGGTATTCCTAAAAGCTTTTTCTGAGGATTGGAAAGCATCTTTTTATGTGAACTCAAGCATCTTAATTGAAAGGTGTCTATGAGTCTAGTCAAGCCTTAATAATGCTGCATTTTATCCAGCATGTTAATTGGGTGTTGTACTAAATGGGTATTAACAGCAAATAAAAGAAAAGCTGTTTTAAAGAGTATGTCTATAAATCCCCTACTTTTCAACTTCCCTTCCTGTGATCTTTTTATCAGTCCTTCAGTCACATCAGAATTTTACAGGATTGAAAAGATTTTTTCATCATTAAAAACAAAACAAAAATAATTTCTTGAAAAATTCCTTCTGGCTGACTATGTATGTCAATAATAAACAAGAATGAGATCAGGACAGCAGCTTTCTTTCTTTTTGCTAAGTGTCCTTAACATAATGCAAATAAGACCATTCTCTGAGACTATATCAAAGCAGCAGCCAAAGCAGATTTGAATAGATAAACTCTGTGCAGTAGAAGTACTTAGGTATAAATCTTTCAAAGGCTAAAATAAACCACTTTTGTGTGTATGTTGATGCAATAGATATCAGCCTGCCTACATAATTAGATGCATATGACTATTTCCTGCACAGATTAGAAGTTGCTTTAGGTGAACAAGGCCAAATGCAAGGTCCTGCACCTGGGTCAGAGCAATTATCAATATCAATATAGGCTGGGAGTTGATGGGATGAGAGCAACCCTGCAGAGAATAACTTGGGGGTACTGGTGAGTGAAAAGCTGGACATGAGTCGGTAAGATGCACTTTCAGCCCAGAATGCCAAATGTATTCTGGGCTGCATCAAAACAGGAGTGGCCAGCAGATTGAGGGAGGTGATTCTGCCACTATTCTCTGGTCAGACCTCACCTGGAGTACTGTGTCCAGCTCTGGAGTCCTCAGCACAAAGATGTGAATCTGTAGGGGCAGGTCCAGAGGAGGGTCACAAATCAGAGGGCTGGAACACCTCTTTTATGAGGAAATGTTGGGATTGTTCAGCCTGGAGAAGAGGAGGCACTCAGGAGACCTTATTGTGGCCTTTCAGTACTTATAGCAGGCCTATAAGAAAGATGGGGACAATATTTTTAGTAGCACCTGTTACGACAAGGTATGGGGTAATGGTTTTAAACTAAAAGCGGGGAGATATAAAAAAGAAAATTTTTGTTATGAGGGTGGTGAAACACTGGAACAAGTTGCCTAGAGAGACAGCAGAAGCATCATCCATGGAAACATTCTAGGTCAGGCTGGACGTGGCTCTGAGCAACCTGATCTAGTTAAAGATGTCCCTGCTCACTGCAGACAGGTTGGACTAGAGGACCTTCAAAGGTCCTTTGCAAGCTAAAACGTTCTATGTTTCTATGAACTCAGAAGCTACATCTCTAATGGATCTGAAAAAACTCTCAGAAAATACTGTATCAGAGCTGCTCTGTTTTAAATGAGATGGGAATTCTTTCTACAAGAAGGAATGAAGTAGTAATTTGTAATATTTTCAGCACAGGAAGAGAAAGAGAAGCTGAGTGTAAAAGACTTTAGAAGATGAAGAGAAATGAAGAGATAAAGGTTGCCACCAATCAGTGATGACCTAGAGTCTATTCTTCTTGCTGTGAGGCTAAAGGGAGTCAGAGCAAATGCTGAAAATTTTTTTCTACTATTCTTCAAATTCATCCTGATAAGAAGCTTACAGTCACCAGGGAGATATTTTGGTTCTTTTAAATTACAGGTTGCTTACTAAAGCATTAAAATTTTGATTATAAGCTGATACAGGAAAAAAGGGAGAGTTTTAATCCCAAATCAAGACTGTTAAAACATCATATATCTGAACACACAACTGTGGAGTGCAGAGCATGCAGATTTGTGTTTGTTCTCTGTGATTATTTATACTGTTATGGCAAGCCAACATAACAAAATTCTCAAGAGCTAGCAATGGTTTAGAATTATAAACCTAATCATGACTGCCTTATTTTTGCCAGAGCAGGGCCTTGCATGCTTAGTACCACTGAAGTCAATGGAGGAGCAGACTCCTAATGGACAAGTTGACAGTGCCACATATCACTAGGTAAAATGGTGCAAAAATCTTTGGGACAGACAGGTAGGCAGACAGACAATAGGGAGGAAGAGAGACACTTATTTGAGAGCCACTGTTACTGGAAAAAATACCAGCGATTTAATTTGGATAATAATTATACCTAACATATCTGCTTGGCATCTTAATAGCATTAACGTGATTTTTTCTGTGTGACTTTGTGAAAACCTGACTTTCCAAGGCCATGCATTCCTCCAGCATCACTTAGCAGAAGGCCAAAAATGTTTTGTTTTTTTTTTAAAAAAAGCCTCCATTTTTTCTTCAGAATGATAACTGAGCCTAGAGGTGACCCTTATATACAATTGCAGTTATTCAAGTCTAGAAAGCCAGCAAATTCACATGTAACTGTATCTTCCAACTTCAACAGTAGGGCAGACTGTCAGCTCCCTCATCTGTCAGCACTTATTCAGGCTAGTAAATGAAGACTAGTGCATACTAGCAATATCTATTTGTTACAGGATATGCACTCAAGAAAGTCACGAAAAGGAGTTTCAAGCAAGGGCCAAAACCAATCAGTCATTTTCTCCTGTCAGTGATAAGAAAAGCAACATAAAAGAGAGAGGTGCTTGTCCCAAATGTGGTATCAGTAGCAAACTGTCACCAAATAAAAATAGTTAAAAACCTAATGACGGTACTAATTCAATACAAATAAGCCAGGTTCTAGTTAGCTTCCTCTTGCTAGGCCTCAGGCAGGGAAAATGAACATCCTACAGTTCAGAGGACAAATTATGTGCAACTTGCTTTGGGTGAAAAAAAGAAATGTCCGAATGGTGAGACACTCAGAGCCATCTTGTGTCCTTGAAGCTGAGTCCTTGAAAAGCATGCTGTACCTCATTATATGAGCAGAAGTCTTCCTGCCTTTTTCTTCTCTGTGTTGTGGAAGACTCAGTCACAGCTACAGTCTCCCCATGCGCAGTGTATATTTAAGTTTTCATTGGTTTACCTTGAGGCAATGGAAAGTGGTGCTATCACCCACAGACTGGAGGAGGACAGCAAACTAGAAAGTGTGCAATGCAGAGGAGCTCTGCTCAATATGCAGCTTCTTCCAGCAGTGAAACTGGCTGCTCATTCATTGCCCAGCATCATAAATTGAATCCCTCCATAGGGAATTAAAACATAACAATAAAAACCTACTGCTCTGACCTGATATTTTATAACAGACTTTTATCATTCAGAAAGACCACAGAAAGTCCAAGACAGTGGAAAATGAGGTTGAAAGTCTTCAAATCAGGAATGGATCTGTAGGCAACGACTGACTAAGGCTTCACTGCTGCTGTCCCATCTGACACATGGTCCCAATCACGTTATGTGCTGCCGTACTTCTCTTCACATCTAGATTGAAGCTGTATCTGCCTCTGTAAATTGTGCTTTTCCAGTACCATATACAATGCTTGATTCAACTAATCACATAAGTGAAAAGGAAAGATGCTTTGATAGTTCTTTCCAAGCCTTTATGCATACAGTGTTACCTTCTAATATTTTATGTATATTTTATATACATAAAATATAAAAAGAAATCTATTGATTCTATGAGTTTTATTTACATAATTCCAATCTAAACACTAAATCATTCCACCCTGTATGTGGTGATGTAATTCTTTCCAGAATATTCCATTGTGATGTCACATGGAAAATGCCAAAACCATTATGTGTGAGCTAACAAGGTAATGAAAAGGTGTGGAGCTGGATTAGTGCAGCTCACAGCCCATGTTAGTATATCTTGCATTCCTCTCAGGCAAGTTGCCCAAGGAACAGCTCTGTGATACCGTGACTCCAGAATTCTTGCCATGAGTGTAGGTCACATTGTCTTTTGTTGAGCACACTCATCAGCAGAAGATTGAAAATGAGACTTTTCTCTTTTTACATAAAAATATCCATAACCATTTCTTTTAAAGTGCAGAAACTATACTACCCAGAAATTTAAAGAATTTTAAGTATTTGAGTATTCCCCCTCCCACCCAATTCCAAGATAATTATAACTTTCTATGATAATTTTTAATTAGAAATTAGTGAGTGTTCTCATTACAGTGTCTATTTAAAGGTGTTGTCTATCTTGGTAATCTGTATCTAGGAAGATGGTTTGATAAATTATATACGAAGGGAAGGGTTATGTAGCAGCTGACATTAAAACAAAAGATAAAAAAACTCCTTCAAACTCCCCTGTTCTAACACTTTTTCTTATACTGTCTTTGGAACATAAAAAAAAAAAAAAAGGAACAACAAACAAAAAAACACCAAAAACATTCACATTATGCTTTCAGTAGTGGGTGCTCTATTGAACTTCCATTCCTCTTTCATTTTTCCCTGTCAACTTCTTGCACTGATGTCAGTAATTTACCTTAGATTTGACTTGCTTCTCAGTCTGCCTTTCTGAACCCTTACACAAAAAATGTTCAGAAAGAGACTGTGGTATAGTGATTTCATTCAGCCTAGATGTTTGATTTCCGCAGCTCCTTCGGATCCCGCTTCCAAAACTTCCACACTTCAGACAGCTCAGAGAAAGGATGCTTTTACTTTACAGCCTGCTGCCACTGCCATCCTGAATATAGATGCTTCCCGTCGTGTCTCCCCTTTCAACCTACAGCACTCAGATGGCTCATAAACTATGGGCTTTTTTGTCCCCCCCCGGCTTTTCCTTCACATGGAACTTCGTGGTTGACTTGTTGCCCTGCTCTGAGGTGGTAGCCACCTGAGTATGGTAAGTAGCTGTGAAGAGGGGATGAAGCTTACTGTGTAACTGTATTTCTCAGAACCTACATCTCCCGGTTACAAACATAAGCATCAGCGTAAGCAAGACGTGCCACAGGTATTATGCCTCCACATTTTTCTGTGGCATCACTCTTCATTCAAGATAAGCTATAATATTTCTAGGGCACTCCAGGTATAGTCAAGAAGAACCACATCAGAAAAGAAGGCTTGAGGCAGAATTTTTAAGCATCTTTTCCCCCTCATTTTCCTTCTGCCAGATAGAAAGAAGCAGATGGTCAGCCATTTATCACATTGCCAAACCAGCAGATGTCTTCAAGATCTCCACTGCTCTCTGGTGAAGTCATGGAAGATAACAGCATCCTTTCAAGGTGGTAAATTCTTCAAGGTATTAGAGATTTACCAATCACTTCACGGAGCAGGCAATTCCCCTCCTAGGGGTTTGTGACGAAGTGAAGCAAAAGGCCAAACACTGGGATCAATTAGTCTTATCATTTGCATAGTACAGTCAGACAACCACCTTGAATTATTTTTTTAAGAACTTTAGAAAAACACCACCTTGAATCTACTGTAAAACTGATAAGTTACTCTAGCAGTAACAGTTCCTATCTAATTTCAGGTCTGATTCGGTCTTATTTTACTACAAAGAAATGTATCTTATTCTTCCTGCACTGCAATGAAGATTGATCTGCTATTGTTTTTTCACATCTCATGGATGAGTACAGGCTTAGCTCAGGTCATCTCTTAAATTTTCTCGTTGATAAGCTAAATAGACTGCTAGAGTCTTTCAGTAGGAAGAATATTTCCCAGCCTTTAAATTGTTTTCATGGCATGACTCAGCCCTCTCTGAATGCCTTCCACTTTATCAATATCCTTCTTCTGATGCACATGCAAGCAGTAGGTACAGGGTTGCAGTAGTCAAGCTGCCAAAATGAAATATTGAGGTAAACTCCCCTGCCCACAACTATTTCAAATTCACTGTTTATACATCAAAGAATTGCATGGACTTGTTTTAGCCATTATGTCATGTCACAGAATCGCTTAGGTTGGAAAAAACCTTCAAGATCATCAACTCCTACCATTAACCTAACTCTACCAAGTTGACAGCTAAACCATGTCCCTAAGCACGACATCTACACAACTTTTAAACATGTCCAGGGATGGTGACTCCACCACTTCCCCGGGTAGCCTGTTGTAGTACTTTACAACCCTTTCAGTGAAGAACTTTTTCATAATATCCAACCTAAACCTTCCCTAGCACAACTTGAGGCTATTTCCTCCTGTCTTATCATTTGTTACTTGTAAGAAGAGACCAGCACCTACCTCTCTACAACCTCCTTTCAGGTGGTTGTAGAGGGCGATAAGCTCAGTTTTCTTTTCTCCAGGCTAAACAACCCCAGTTCCCTCAGCCATCCGTCCTAGGACTTGTGCTCTAGACCCTTCACCAGCTTATTTGCCCTTCTCTGGACCCACTCCAGCACCTTGATGTCTTTTATATACTGCAGCGCCCAAAACTGAACACAATACTTGATATATGGCCTCACCAGTGTTGAGTACAGGGGGTCTATCACTTCCCTAGCCCTGCTGGCTACACTATTGCTGATACAAGCCAGGACATCTTTGGCTTTCTTGTTCACCTGGGCACACTGCTGGCTCATATTTAGCTGGCTGTCAATCAGCACCCCAATGTCTGTTTCTTCTGGGCAGCTTCCCAGCCACACTTCCCCAAGCCTGTAGTGTTGCATGGGGTTGTTGCCAACCAAGCAGAGTATTGTTAAGCTAGTTCAGTATCAAAGTAAATGGTGGTAGACATATATAGTGGGCTATCCTACGTCTGCCAATACTGAATCCTTTCTCTAGCAATGCCAGTGATGGAATAGACATCATCTGATAATACCAAATGCAGAGGGACTAGGAATACGTTGGACAAAAATGATTTTAAGTAAATAAAAAATGGCACGTTTCATTAAGAACAAAGCTATATACCACCGAAACCAAAAAACACCAACTGACCTCTATGAGATGGCACACATCTGCATTGCTCACAGTGTTTGATACAGCCCTTCCTTACCTTTGCTTGCTACTTTTTTGTGGCTTAGTCTCGTGTCATGACACTCACTTGTGTACACAAGTAACAAGGAATTTTTTTTTTTTGCATTTCTTCCTAATTTGTTTCTGCTTCTATCTGGGTCATTGGGACCCATTTTGGTGATTTATATTGATCTCTAGAAGTAGGAGTGATTGTTATCACTATTCTGTGTCCATTCCCTGAGGATCACTAAAATAACATAAAAAAATACAATCACAAATAGAACTACTTTTGTCAAGCTTGTATAAAAAGCTTTATTTTGAAGTAAGCCACTTTCTTCTAAATGTTTGATGAGTGTTGCTGCAAGATGATGCCTATTTGAAGGCACATATTAAATGTAACTAATATATATTATGAGACTAATATGGCTGTAGATAGTTTATCAAACCCACTAATTAGAAGTAGAAATAGAGGAATCAAGGGATAGGATTTTTTCTAACAATGAGAATCATCATTTGGGATTTATGAAAGAATTGTAAGAGTAAAATGATGAAAATGATAGCTGTATTTGATAAATTAAACAGTTCTACAATAATATCTACATAATTTTTTAAAATATCAGGAAACTTGTGCCCTGTTGACATATTCCAAGAAAAAACAATATTCATTTCCCTTTCTTTTTATTAAATTTTTAGTTCTTGAACTGTGGATACGTATCATTTTACTATTTATCAAAGGTCACATGAAATTGTGTATGAAACTAAATTCATTGTACTGGCTTTAAATTTGCAATTAGAATGGTATGTTTAAATTGAAAAAGAATATCTGAAGCATAAGATTAAGTGGAGAAATGATAAACAGGTGAAAACTTGCTAAGAAAATTATTAAATTAGTATCAAATTGAATATTTCTTGACTATTGCAAAGCACTGTAAGTAAAGTAATTGGTAAGGGATCAGTAAATCCTCCCTTATGTATATCAACTTGGCATATAGGGAGGAAAATTTCTAAGAAATTAGAAAAATTCAAAGTAAGTTGAAATAAAAAATGCAATAAAAAGACAAGCTTGTGGAACTTTTTATGCAAGTGAAAGTGTGAAAAATTATTTAAATAAGTAGTACAAAATTTAATAAATTTCCATTACTACCATATTACCACTTCATCACTATCTAGAAAAGCCCATTCAAGTACCATAGTACTATAGTTCTAAAAATATCATTTAGAATAGAGAAAATACTTTATGACTCCAATTGCAAATGCATTGCACCAGTAGCTCTTTCTGAGACTTGAGACAACCTGCACACAATGCTTACCATGTTATATCCGAGAGATATGTCCTGACCTCCAAGTCCTTTTTTTGAGGAACCCCATGACAAAACTGACAGCAGAACTGTGTTCCACTCAAATACAGGAAGTATCACTGAGAAGATTTATTGGAAGCAGACTTGACTACAAATGCAACAAATAATGCTACCATTCAACATTTTGTTTTCAGTTGATTTGAAACAGTTGAGTCTCCCACTCTTGGTGCCATTTGAAAGAATATACATTGTTGAGGAAGAAAAGACGTATAAACTTACAAAGACAACTGGTATTAGTCCCCCATAGTGGCACTTCATTGTAATTTTATTCCATGTTTGCAGTAGCCTGACCTCTACATCATAAATGATTATAGTAACCTTATGATTCAAAAAAAAGAAAAAAAAAAAAAGACAGACAAGCGTTTTGTGCTGTGATTGACACTGTGGGAAAGAAGGAGCTGGATCATGCTTATTCTACTATTGCTACTTGCCTCAAATTCCTCAGACTTCACTGTTAACAATTTGTTTCTTCTCTGTTAGAGATCAGTATAACAGCAATGTGTATTTTCTAAAGAACTCTTGCAAGACCTTTTCAAACTGCCCATCTCTTCTTTTACACCTTTCCCTTGCATGTTCGATTCCAAATGTTTTTCTTGACCTTATGGCCTGCAGCTTCTTGCCACAAACTTTGCAGAGAAAACCTAGAGCTCTGGCTCCTGTTAACCATAGACATGATGTAATCCTGCCTACACTACTTCACTATTTTTTTCAGTATATGCATGTATATACATATTCTGCTTAACTAGTCATCTGGGGAAGGATGTGAGCTCATTTTGTAAGATTGGACCAGAATGGAATTTAAGGGTCGTTTTTATAAGCGAATGGGCAGCTGCAGTTAACTCTGTGTGAGGAACCAATCCCCAGACATTTGTCTGATTTTCAGATCCTTCGGGTACAGTTTTAAATATCTCTGTATATGCATATTTTTAATATTTAAAAGGATAAAACAACAAAATAAAATGAAAGCTAAGATGGTACAGCAGTACTCAGTGATTGCAAGTGATTCTGGGCTTTCAAATATATCCATCAAGTCCATGGGCACTACAAATCTGCAGGGGTCAGAATGTTGGATATTATTAACAAAACCATTTATTCCAGAAACTAGTCTTGGCCGTTATAAAATCAAGCAGCAGGTTTAAACTTTCAGAAGTCTTTTTAATTTGTGGATTTCAAATAGAAATTCCAAAGTTTTAAATGGCACTCATTTTAATGTTCCAAACAGGTGATAAGCCATAGTAGCAGCCTATTTAGCCAGTTTTTATAGCTATGGTCTTTACTGCACTCCTGTTACTCACATAGTTGCAGTGTATGAAGAAGGCAATTGGTTTCCTCTTACTTCCCAAGTGGTGGAAAGGAAGGTTGAGAAGCTATCATGCAATACAGTTAATGTGGCCCTTCTCTGCTTCTTATCCCAATGATGCATGTGCTGAGAGCATTTATTTGTATATGCAGTGCAGGCATTTGTCCAATGCCTGGACAAGTAATACTCTAAATATCCAGGTACTCTAAATATCCACGTACCAGTATTAATTGTTTGCCAAGACATTGACCTTTACTTCTACATTTAGTCAATACTCGGCTAAATAAAAACAAAATAATTTCATTAAACACATACACAAATTTTCTAGTTTTTGTGTATCCAGTTGGATTTTCATTAGTGATAGAAATACAGTAGTTCCTTTTTCATTCTTCAGTATCTCCCTTGCAGTCCAAGGGTCTGTCAGGAGGACAATATGTTTTCTTCTGAGATTTTTTGCTCTCTAGCAAGCCTTTCTGGCATTTCACAGAATCATAAGGATTAGAAGGGACATCTGGAGATCATCTGGTCCAACACCCTTGCTAAAGCAGGTTCGCCTAGAGCAGGTTGCACAGGATTGCATCCAGGCAGGTTTTGAAAGACTCCAGAGGAGACTCTACAGCAGCCTTTACTGCCTCCACTCTGGGCAGCCTGCTCCAGTGCTCTGTCACCCTCAAAGATATTTTTCCTTGTGTTTAGGTGGAACTTCCTGTGTTCTCGTTTGTGCTGTTGCTCCTTGTCCTATCACTGGGTACCACTGAAAACAGACTGGCCCCATCCTCTTGACACGTGCGCTTTAGATATTTATAAGCATTGATAAGATCAGATTTGTAGTGGAGCTATGAGATGCTTTAAATAAGAAGCTCCAATAAGCTTATTACAAATTTTGACTTAAACAAAAATTACTTATGAGAAAATAAATTCCTTTTTAACACCTACGCATCTAATGTATCTATATATTACAACTATTGTTGAAATTTCCAGTTGTTGCTAGTAAAAGTATCTACAGTTGAGTATGGAATTTACTTTTTTCCAGTCCTTTATATTAATTATAAACTCAATACAGGAAGTCCTAGGAGCCCTCATTCTATCTTTTATTCAAATTTCCTCACAGACATATTTTCTTTATGATAATTCTCAAGAATGTCTTAGTGAGGATATTACATTTTACAAAAGCTATTTTAACATAAGCCTAGGCAGAAATGATGCACTTTATTCAAGCAAATTAAAAGAAGAAAGCAGAAATTTGCAAGTAGTCTTAATTTCACAGCACTTTTAAGTAGGAACCTCAGGAGTAAACAAGTTGTTTCAGTAGAGCTGTCCTAAATTGAAAAGGCTCCATATGCTAATTTTAGAGGTGCTCAAAGTAACCAGACATAATTTCAACAAGTCTATCATTAGCCCTGATTTGTTTCTCTTGGTTTCAACTGCCGCTATTAATTTCTCAGCCTGTCAACTTTTATATAACACAAGTTTTGTCATAAGAAAATATATTTTCATCCTTCTTTTTGCCCACATACATGGAGATGTGGCTGTAAGAAGATTTTTTTTTTCCTTAAGTCTTCTGAAATCTGTTCCAGTACTCATCCAGGGAAATGCCAGCATCTCTTCTGGAAGCACATGACAGTTACAGAGTCAAAGCCCATTATTTTTAGTATAAACACCTTGGTTCTACACCTCTTAATCAACAGTATTTCAAAAGAAAATAAACTTTTAACAGAAAAATATATACAGCACTCCTGTTTCTATGTCCTTTCTCATAAGAATGAAATAAACCTTTTATACTTTTTTCTGATTCCCTCCACTTTCCCTTATAACCTCTGCTTTCCCTCTTTCGTATTTCTTTACACACATATGGACTTATGTATAAATTACTAATATGCTGTATATTTTTTTCTCTCAACAAGGGTCATGGATATAGAATTCTTTTTTCTTGTTTAACCTACATTCCTCATACTATCCTCTGTCAGTACTAATTGTAATTTGCTTTTATATTGAATAGATAACACACAACATTATTCCTGGGATTCCTGACAGGAATAATAACCTCATGCAGGAAAAACAAAAAAAAAAAACAAAAAAAAATCAGAATGCCAGGAACTAACACATCTCTGGAAGCTTGCATTGGATGGACTATGTTTTGAGAGCACAGTTCAGGCTTACTGAGAAGTACTTTTCCTGCTCTTTTGGTTTTTTAAGGTTCCTGCATTGTTTCATAAGAGTATCTGTGAAGACATTGGTATGCTGTACTTTATTGCTCTTTAATCATCTACAGACCATTTGTTTTCATATTTACATTAAATTCTGCAAAATTAACAGGAAAAAAAAAAGAACTACAAGGGAAAGTGTTTTGACAAGAACCCACATGCTTAATAAATGAAACACAAGAATACAAGGCAAGATTGTTAAATATGTTCACCTGATTTATAAAAAATCCTACTCATCCAATGGAAAAAATATGGCAAAAAATATAATATTACCCAAAGAAATCTGTATTAACAAAATGTAAATAATCAGCTTTGCACACTCACTTTACAGCCTCTTCCATCTGTACTATCAATGTATAAACTCAAGCTTAAATTCCTTTGCAATACCTGTGTTCACTATAAGATAAGCACATCCTAGTATCAAAAGTAAATCTATGTACTCATTTTAATATATTTGGATGTAACATAAAACTGTTTTCAAGCAACTGCAGTTATAAGTATCATATAAAACTATATAAACAACAGTTGGTGTAAATTGTATATTTGACATTTAAACTCTTGAAAAAGACTAATTTTGAAAGACACAGTCTAAAGATGAATTAAATTAAATAATCCCATCTTTAAAATGTGTCAGTTATTGATCTCAAAGTCCTCACATCAACTTGTTACAGTTCATTTCTATACAATAATCATAAGAAAAAAATAAGTGAAATTAAAGAAATAACTATCTTTAGCCTCCATATGGAATCAATGTTTAGCTCTCATAAATATATTTTAAATTTTATTTGAATTTTTTTTAGTTGAGGATTTCTTCAGCTCTTAGAAAGAGAAAGCAAAGGATTAAAAATCGGTGGATCCCATGTGTGTAATTTGAAAGTCTTAAACCAATACAGAAAACATTCAAAAAAAGTTTTGTAGATAGCTTGATCTTCACTATATTCATTTCTATTATAACATTCTAAAACTTCTAAAGTATGACCTTTTTCTTATTCAATGATAGAAATGTTTTTTAAACTGTCAGTGTTGGACATTGCAAAATAACATTTGACGTTGCAAAGTAAGTTGCTCATCATTGCATAAAAGTGGTACTGCAGAAGTGTATGAGGATAATGTTAACAACTTAATGTTATGTAAAGTGTATGCCGGGAATGTGGAAGAAACATACATTTCTCCTTGTAAGTTCCTGAAACATAGAAATAGTATAGCTGTGTACAAGTTAACATAATGATTTTCTGGCTTGTGCCCTGCAGGAGGAAGTATCTTCTACAATATTCGGGAAAATGGTTAGAGACATTTTTGAATGTTATTTGATGACAGTCAATTGTAAATCTGTTCCTTTTAGAGCCTGAATTTTATTTGACTTTTCTGACTACCTCCCCACACTCCTATGAGTTTAAAAACAACACAGGCATTCACAAATAAGGTTATTTTTCTTCCATGAGGATTCCAAGTGATTGAAGTATACACTTTCCCAACTTAACCCTAGAACTTCCAAATATCCAAGTGCCTTCTCATTCAGTTATTATCTCCACTTCATGATCTTTACTTGTAGGTGTTTTTTTAAAATGCAGACAGACCAACAATGTAAACTTAGTAACTATAATTCCCAGGGTATCTGTGGGCTAGAACTACAGGTTCAGCCCTTAAGCTTGCTAAGATAAACCGCTTTTTCTAAGACTTCCTCACGCGTTGTGATTTCTCTGTGCTGGAGACTTCTGTTACTGCTTGCTACTACAGTAGCAATTCCCAAAGGCTACATTGTCTAGTCCTCCCATCGCAGAAGAACTCAAAGAAGTTGTGAGATATTCAAAAAAGCAGTTGGCAGCAGCTCATTTCTTCCATGGCAAGGGGCTTGTGCCACAACAGGGTACAATCAAATGCTTTTGACTGTTTTAACAGCTGGAAGCAGCTCCAGTTCCTCCATGAGCAAAGCACAAATATTTACACTTATGATTAACAACTGGGCTCTTCTCCTTTGTCACTGATTAAGAAAAACATGAAAATACAGGGGTGTCCTGGTTTGATTTCTATCTGAGATAAGTGCTTCCAAGATAGTGTGAAAGAGGAGCTTCACCCACAACCATAAACAAAATAGCTTAACATCCTTTTGCACTAATTCGGAGTAGGCAGGATGCACACTGGAGAAGAAACAATGTTTTTGATAGAGAGGTGGAATGTATGCATCTGAGAAGAGACAGTGATAGGGATGAAAAAGATTCAGTCTTTCTCTGACATGAAAAAATAATAGAAGTTTTAAACCCTGAAGTTCAGGCTGACAGAACACTAAAAGGATCCATTTGCCTTAGAATGAGAGGCAGTACTCCAAAGCTGCTCCAAAAGCCAGTACTCCAAAGCAACAGTAGCAAGTGATAGCCTATCATGAGAATGGAGAAGGTATCCTTCCAAAAAAGATGCATTGGCCAGACCCAACAGAGCATTTCTTACATACTTTGGTCTTTAAGAACAGCCAAAAGTGATAGAAGGAAACACATATCTTGTAATTCTAATTGTAGTTGCTAAGGAACTGGGCAGTAATCTTCCTTGAGAACTGAAGGACCAGATATTTTCTTTCTCTTTACTGTGAGGAACAGCTTGAAAAAGCTTCCTTGGCTATTACATAGTCTTATATATGATACTCATCAGAGAAGGGGTAAAAGAGCAATACACATGAAAGAGTAACAGAGCTGAAGTGAGAACACAGCAACTTAATGGAGGATAACTTGAAGAACAAGCTCCTTGGCAACATATGTGTCTTTAAGAGTCATAATGGCCACAGTGGAGGTTAAAGTCCATGCTGTCAAAACCAAACCATATATCGCAAAACTCCAGCTTCAAAAACATCAGTACTAAGCAAGACTAAGAGGTATTAAACAGCATGAGATACCAACTTGTATCAAATCTGTACGGAGCAGCAGGTTGCAGGAAGTGAGTTTGGTAAAGTTATTGGTCTGTCTCCATATGCCTGCCTGGAAGGCAGAAAGCAGTTGCTTTTCTTCTGTAAACAATTAGTTTAAGAAAGAGATGGGTTAGTTTTATGAATCATGGAATCCTCTCACAACTCATTCATTACTCTAACCAGTATGTATTAAAAACCAGTTTCCACAAAACAGAATTTTGCCTGCATTTTGAAAGTCAAAACAACATTTCATTCCTAAGATTGGAATAATTTGATTTGTAATGACAAAGATTTTCTGTCACTTTAGATTTTTAAATGAAACCAGCTGAATTAAATTAAATATATTTGCAAGTGAAGCAACTTGAAGTAATTACTTCAGTGTGGCTCAGCATGGCCACAGTAGTTCTCCTGTGTGTTGAGGCTTATCAGATCCATGGGGATGGACCCCTGTACAAAGTCATAGGGCTCTGGAGTCCATCCAAGCTGCTGATTTCTAGCCCAAAAGCAAAATCTTACACATAACAAAAATGAGCTTAATGTGAGAAACTATATCCCTATATGTCTTAAAATACAAAGGAGAGGATATTTGCCTTAGGAAGCTGGTAGCAAGGGCTGATGAGCATGAATCAGAGAAGTAGATAGATAAACAGCACTTTAAAATCTCAATAAATTATGGACAAGGCAAATAAGTTTTTGGACAACTGAGACCAGGCATTCAAGCTCCAGCTGATTATAAATATGAGCAAACTACAGTTATGATCAATATGGTTTCTCTAAGAAGTTTCAAATGGCAGCTTGACAGTCTGTTTT
>VZZY01016718.1:0-109422 GCA_013400335.1 Eurystomus gularis
TCATTAGGAGTGCTGGGTCAATAGACCTCCATTTTGAGAGCTGTTGCTGTCTTGTTTGTGGGTACCTCCGTGACAGGGATAACCACAGAAAAGAGGCCAAGGCTCTTCTCGGTGCCAAGTAACAGGACAAGAAGCAGTGGGCACAAACTGAAACACAGGAGGTTCCACTTAAACATAAAGAAAAGATTTTTACTGTGAGGATGACAGAACCCTGGCAAATGTTACCCAGAGAAGCTATGGAGTCTCCATCCCTGGAGATACTAAAAACCTGTCTGGATGTAGTTCTGAGCAACCTGTTCTAGCTGACCCTGCTCTGAGCATGGGATTGGGCTAGATGATCTCCACAGGTACCCTCCACCCGTCAGTATTCTGTGATTCTGTGATTTATTCTGCTAGCACAGGAAGCTTCCAGAGGGGAAGGAACTTGGTCCACAGTCCACAGTTTGCTTACATTTCTCCATACAATCACAACAGCAATTACCTGCATGTCACATTCATTTTCATACCTGCACTAATTGGAAGCTTGACCTCTGTTTCTGGCCCTGAAAGGCAGTTTCATAGAAATTGAAAGGAATATTGCTGAGGTTTTTTTGTAGGTATTTGCAAACTCTTCCCAGAATGGGCAACACCATTGAACTTCCAATTATTTTTTTTTTCTAGCATTAAAACTAGTGCAGAATAACATTTTGCAGGACAGGGGACTGCGAATGTAGTGTGCAGGGCAATAGAATTTAAGGAAACTTTTCTATCTGCCTGAGAAAGGTTTTCAGTGACAAGCAGAATCCACGTAGCAACAGCAGAGGCAAACTGTTTATCACTGAAGTTTTCATCTGAAAAATATACTTATATGGATTTTATTATTTCATAAGCATATGGTATGGTGTTGCTACTTCTGGCACTAGGCCATGAGCTTTGTACGAAGTTTGCACAGTCTCAGGACTAAGGCTTGTCAGGCTTGCACTGTATGAATACTCATTTCGTGACCTGCCTGTAGCCTTGTTTTACTTGGTTTTGTTGTAATAACAATTTTTCTAATTGACTGGGTGTCTGTGGATAAGGAGTCAAGGTGTAAAAGCATGTTGGAAAATATTAAAATGTCCCCAGGTAGATCCTGAGGAAGAAGAAATCATCTATGTGAACATCATGTTCTTCATTCCCAGCAAAAGCCTTCAGATGCTGATGACTTGCTAACCATCCCCCACCTTTACTAGCATGAAACACCTACATTTGGGCTCAAAGAAGCAGGGAGAGGGTCAGTGTAATTCCTCAAAAGGGGTGGAAAATAAGTGTTTGTATATCAGCTCTGGTTGCATTGCTACTTTTTCTTTACCTGTAATAATTATATCTGGAGTAATAATGATTATGCTGTTAAGATTTCAGTTATAAAACCAATTAATTCTTTAAATAAAATTTTAAGTATAACAATTCCTAGTTTTTAAAATCTAGATTGTGGCATGTCACTTGATAATCATGAACAAATCCACAGACAGAGGATGATCTTAAAGCCCTCATGATTCCCATGGCTGCAACCAATGATAAACCAGACCCTGGCAGTTTTGTAATGTTCTCCAGCAGTGCAGCTTCTGTAGCTCTACTACACATGTCGTAAGACCATAACTATGAAACAGACTTCTTGATGCAAACAGTTAACATTCACAATAATGTTTTGATGATTGTTGCAAAGGCTAACTCCTTTTCTAGATCATCAAAAGTATTACTTGGGTTTCTGTACCATTCTGCCACTTTGCTAAGCTGTCAGAAAGGAGCAAGAGATGGTCTGTAAAACCAGTAAGGTTGTTGAACATTAAGACTTCCCAAGCAGTTAAGCTTTGAAAGAGTTTCTGCAGAAGCCTGAAAACTTTTTCATAGCTTTTCTTTTATTTTTCTCCTTGGATGACAAGGAAGAAAACTGGGGCTAAGATGGAAGAGCTAATAGAACAAAACCATAGAAATCAAAATTGCCATCTCTGCATTGACCTCAATACTCCAAGAGATGAATGTCCTCGTGTCAAGGGGGCAGATCACCTCTACCTTAATAGACTGAGACTCACCATATGAAGTTGCAAGACTTCTATCAAGGACTTTATCGAGTTCAAGTCATTTAACTGGAGAATTGCTGGCACTACATCTATCTTCAAAAAGGAGAAAAGCATGATCTGGACAACAGATGTCCTTCTTCCCCCAAATTACTGTCCTTCATATTGCATGGGGAGATTCTTTAGTGGCTGAGGAGGTACAACATAAAAGTATATTGATTGTCTTAGTATCCCAGTGTCCACATTTTTCTGCTACCATTCCTTCTTGTTCCTGACAATAGGGTGACATCATTACTTTTGGGAAGTTTGGGTTCTGTAAGCAGTTTGAGGTCTGAGTCATTCTGTGGGATAAAGACCTTGCTGAATAATACCTTCTCTGAAGGGCATCCATGTAAGAAAAGGACTGTGACTGTGCAGGGAGATGTCTATTCATGCAAAAGATTCTTGAAGAAAGCATCCCCAAAGACAGATTGTGAGTCACATTTTTTCCCCTGCTAATATAGACTGGACATTAGGAAAAAAATTTTTGCTGAAAGAGTAGTCAGATACTGGAATAGGCTGCCCAGGGAGGTGATTGGGTCACCATCCCTGGCGGTGTTTAAGGGTCGTTTAGATGTGGTGTTGGGGGATATGGTTTAGGGGAGAACTTGTAGAGTAAGGTTGATGGTTGGACTCGATGATCCCAAGGGTCTTTTCCAACCTGAATTATTCTATGATTCTATAACACACTTTGGAGCTGTGATTTGTTGCTTCGGCAAATGTGATGCATTGGGGTTGTTCAAAAAGGACAGGTTGGACTTAATGATCCTAGAGGTCTTTTCCAACCTTAATGATTCTATGAAAAAGGCAAAATGGCTTGTTTTCTTTCTCTTCCTGTGGGACGTACATTAGATAATGTGCACCAAGGGAAAGGCAGAAGGGAATTTCTCTCCAGAGTTTGCACTTGTTAATAGCAATCTTCAAAGGATCCCTTTGCAAGTTATCAGGAAACACTCTAAATACTTGTGGTATAGGCCACTCTGGACTGTCTGCACACACTACTCTCTTTGGATTCTCTGTTTTTGAGAAAACAGAAAATTATATATTTCTAGTTGGTCCATAAGTTACTGTGCACTAAGGCAATAAAGAGGGGTTTTAAAAAAAAAAAAAAAAAGAAAAATCAAGAGTATATATATTGAGACTTTAAGGTTAAGCTTCTCGTTGCAAGGTAGAAAACAAAAGGTTATAGGTTAAACAAATACCTACAGTTAGAATTGTTCCTTTAAAACAGTGTGTTCTTCTCTGTGCTCATTTTCTCTTACCTCATAGTTGCAGGGTGCATCTCGGCCAGAAAAACTGGAGGTTTAGTACTAATGGCAAGAGCCACTCTTCTGAATGGTGCCCTCGGTTTTTATTTTAGGGTTTTCTGCAGGGCAGCCACCTCAGTGTCATCTCACCTCTGGATTTTATTATTCAGATTTGGAATATGAATGCAAATATATTTGATGGCTCTGCAGGGAAGCTTGTATTTTAGGTTCTTCGCTCAAAGATTTTATCACTCCATGGTTCATCCTTGAAAGAGCAGGGGGTACCTAGACTGTGAAAATAATATGAAAGCTGTTGCCGGAGCTATGAGATGATACCCTGTCCTCTTTTGTCTTTCTATCTTGCTCCTGATGCACTCACATCAAATGTTATACAGGCTGTTAGTTATAAATGTCTTCAGGTACGCTTACAACTTCTGTTTTGTAAGTAGTTTACAGAATGCAGCTAGTCATGGATGACAGGTTATTATGCTCTCTAAACATATCTATAGGAGGGCAAGCATCCTCTGCTCTCTGCAACTGTTTAATGGGATCCTATGTCATAAGAGCTCATTTGCTTTAACATTTAGCCCAGTTTCTCATCTGAGAACAAGACAAAGCCCTCAAAATCCAGGGAGCAGTATCTGAGGCCAAAGACTTTTGAGAAAACAGGATTACCCTGGAATATGCTGCAGATGAGATCGTTCAAGCAATATTTGCCTTTTCTGATCTCTTGGTCTGTCTTTTTATTCCCAGGCTCTAAACATGCACCAATGGTTAGGTTGGTGCTCTTGGAGGAAGCACCTGTATCCCACTGCTGTAGAGACAATTGTCCTTGTAGTTCTGAAAACAAGAGGGACCACAGCAAATTTCTTTTCTGTATTTTCCAAATACTTTTCTCAAAATGGAAGCTAGATGAAAACTCAGTCTCTACAAGAAACCTCTTTACTCAGATGGTAAAAAAAGCTGTGGCAAACCAGAAAAGTGATGCTGGAAATACATATTTTAATACTTTTTACTATGTGGATGACAACGAAGTCTAGGTGGCTTTCCTTGAGCAGATGGGTTGCACCAGATCACCTCCAGAACTCCCCTGCATTCTGTCATTCCTTTCAAATCACTGCTCTGCTTGATACAGACCAGACTTTACCATCAGGCTCTTACCCTGATTTCCCAATCCTCAGGTCCAAGTTTTCCAGTGTCTCCTCTCCTCCCAGCCTTGTTCAACTCTGTACCAATATCTAGTGTTTGTGGAAGGTGGGATCACAGTGTGGATGAGTACCTTAGTGATAAAACTGTTGACCGTTAAAAGACTGATAGTACACCTTCTCCACCAGTGTCTGAGTAAAACCTCAGACCTATGTAATGTAGTTGATGCACTTTTGTGAGAAGTCCTTCAACTGGCTCAGATATCACCTTTCATCTGAAAAACTCCCAGTAAGCCCTGCTCCTAAGTATTTTTAAATGTGTTATTTATCAGGACTTTCCTCCTTGTCTTTGGAGACTATTTTCTGAGTCCATAGACCTTAGTATTAGGAAAACTTCCTTTGATCAAACCTGTTTCACTTTCCATGATTTCACCTTGTCAGTCCTGGATCTACTTCTCTTGTCCCTTCTTAGCCCTCTCATGCTGCATGTAAATTATCACCTCTGAAGTCATAGGGGAAAGTATAACCTGCGTCAAAGGGGATTCCAGAAAGATTGTGAGACAATGTCCATTCCCCCCAAAAAACCCCAAAACAAAGAGGGAGAAAGAAAAAGGGGTCTACTGTGTGACAAAGCAATTTCTAGAGAAAAAATAATGACTGAAGCTTGCCAATGTACTGAATGGGAAGACTAAGAGTGGTTTCAGCTGCTGAATGACAAATCCAGTAGTATTTCCCTGGAAAGGTATAAGCCGAAGAAAGAGCTGAAAATCAACACTTTATATTAGTGGTACAGAAGGTTGTAAGTCTTTAAGAAGAACAACTGTATGCTCAAAAATTTGAGTTTTCCTGTGCCAAAGAGAGCTGACAAGGTAGGATTAATTGTACAAGCAAAAGCATAATTGTGCAAGCTTGGGTTTTTAACCAATGTCCTTTTGACAGGCTGGAACAACCACAGGAAGAACCCGCTAAAGAACCTGCTAACATATGTGAAGGATTTTTTCAGTATTAATGCAACAAGCTACATGACTATACTGTACATTAGTGGTCATGAACTGACAAACACTAAAGCATTGTTGCAATGGTAAATGTGTTGTCAAATGCGGTTTCCGGCAGCAATGCAAGAACTATCAATATGGCTTTTCCTGTCATGTTAAAGCTAGCCTTGAGGGTGGTTTTTGAGCTATATTGAAGAGAATCATGACTGATAACTGAAAGTTATCAAGTCATTAAGCAAACAGTTTCACAGTCAGCCTCATTTCATTATAGAAAGGGGCACATGCTGGGAGAGTATGTAGCATCTTGGGCACCCACAATTTCTCAGGTATTTACACGATTAGCCTTGACCTTAAAATAGAAGTAATTAGCAAGAATGAGCAGAGTCTTCTCTGGTGAAAATCAGGAGCACTCTGCATCTGCTGAGGTTCAGTTAATCCTCATAATATTTTCTTCACAGAGAAGTGCCCACTAAAAAGGAGAAGAAAAATTATTGATCTGCAGGGGACGCCTACTAGGTTTACTCTTCTTTGAATGATCCTTCTGCTATGAGAAAGGTTTTTACACATAGGATATGATGAAGCAGGGATAAATGATCTTCCCTTTTGTCCAGCATAACACTCTCTTGCAGCCATCTCTGAGGACAGGGGGGACCTAGGCACTCTCTCTCCTATCTGAAGAGGTTTAAATTCTTCACCTTTATCTCTTCGGATATATAAGAATCTGTGATTTCTGGTCACTAGAAGATGAGTAGTGAAGGGACGAAAGGGATCATTACTTGCTTCACACCTGCCCTTCGTCATAGGGACAAGGTGTTAAATCTGGATGAACTAAAGTGGAATTTGAAAATATGACTTTTTTTTTTGGTCAATAATAAGTGAACTTTCATAGTAGGAATTAATATTCTTTGGCCAGGCATGTCTCAAAACAGCATCCAAGGGTTGTAATAAGTGACACACATTTGAGAAAAACAGTGGATCCCAGAGACTCCAGATAGGTTTTGAAGAGTCCCTGTTATTTTGTCTGCAGTTTAAAAGGGAGAATACACCTTGTAGCAAGTAAACACAAAGAACCCCTCTTAATAAGGCACACATTAATATTTTAAATCCTGGAGTACATACACTATCCTGCTAAGCCTTGTCATGAAAGTACCATATAATTTCTATTTGGGTGGGAAATGCACCAATACAGCTTTCAAGGGAAATAGTAAGCAATGGAGAAAGAAACTAAAGAGCTGGCCTCACAGTCACACTAAAGAGGTCAATGTCTTCTGAAGTGGCATGCAAAATATTGCGTTCACAGGCAGTCCCACCATGTTCAAAGGATTTATTTGAAGAGCTGCAAGTTAATTAGCGGAAAGTTGAAGGGCTGTCAGATAATGCCACGCTTCATTAAGTATTGGCTCCCTGGCAAAACCTAGGGGAGAGACATGACACATTTGGTTTAATTACTTTATGCTTTTAATTGCATCTTAACCACCTTAAGTATCAGCCGCCTATGCAGATATAAATAACCAGGCACAAGGCAGAAGACAGTAGGGGAGTATCGCTGTCATGCCAAAAAAGTCATTAGTGAACATATTTTTGTTTACATCAGACAGACATACAGACAGACAATGTAGCAATGAAGCACCCTATGTTCATTTTGGCTAAGAGAGTTAATTTTTTTTCATAGTAGCTAGCATGGGACTATGTTTTGGATTTCTGCTGAAAACAATGCTGATAGTTCAGGGGTGTTTTAGTTATTGCTGATCAGCACTTGCACAGAATCCAGGCCTCTTCTGCTCCTCACACCACCATGAGCAAGTGGGCTGGGGGTGCACAAGAAGTTGGGAGGGGCAAATCTGCAACAGCTGACTCCAACTGACTGAAGGGATATTCCATAGCATATGATGTTGTGCTCACCATAGAAACGAGGGGGAAGAAGAGGGAAGTGGAGGATGTTTGGAGTGATGGCGTTTGTCTTCCTGAGTCACTGTTACATGTGACGGACGTGGCTGAACACCTGCCTGTCAATTGGAAGTAATGGATAAATTCCTTGTTTTGATTTGCTTGTGCTCACAGCTTTCGCTTTACCTATTAAACTGTCTTTATCTCAACCCATGAGCTCTCTCACTTTTACCCTTCTGATTCTCTCACCTGTCCCACCAGGGGTGGCAGGAGAGTGGGGAACAGTGAACGAGTGGCTGTGTGGGGCTTAGTTGCTGGCTGGGGTTAAAACATGACATACCCCCAGTACCTACCAGGTCTTCCATCAGGAAATGAGATATATTAAACATGACAACAGAGTTAAATAGAATCAATTTTTTCTCTAACTTGAAGAAAATTAACTGACGTTACTTTCTTTAGGCTTATTGGAACTTTTTCCTCTTTTTTTTTCTCTATACAAACCATTCTCTGCTATGTGAATAAAACTTAGTGACTTTGGAGAATCCAACAGGCTTTCAATGAAATCTGTAGTCTGTGGGCAAATGTGGATGCCTGCTGAAGACTGAAGACGGTAGCAGAAGGATAACACGACATGAACCCTGAACAGTCATGGGATCAGAAAAAAGTCATAGAGCACAGTGGTTTTTAGGACTCTCAGATCCATTCCCATGACTACTTCTACAGCATACAAATACAGTCATTAGGAAGAACAAATTGTTTCTGAGCAAGCTGCAGTGCGCTACGGGGAGGCTTACTGAAAAGTATTTAGGGGTCTGCAGATCAAAAAAGGTTCCAAAGCATATGTTTTGTCCAGGCTAACAAGCTAAGCAAGAGTGTGTGAGTGTCTAGGGTCCTTTATAGATTTGTGGCTGCAATTCTGAGCTGACCAACCACATATACACATTGTACTCAGCCCTGATGGAGAAATGTTGCCTTAATAACATACTCTTCTGATTTGCAATGCAAATCTTTGTGGGGTATCACGCATTGTTTTTAGGATGAGAATAATTTTTAAATCTACAAAAGAACTTCTATGGTCATTTTTCAGTACAAGTCATATTGAGTGTTTACTCAAAAACCCCTGTATGAAGAAAATTAACTTGGCTTCACTAAATCATTCCTTCCAGAGAGACTTGAAAAATTTCAAATGACAGGGAATCTGCCACATGTCTAGCAGGCTTGTTGCAATGCCTCACTGATGATTAATTGCACTTCAATTTCAAACTGAATTTGCCTAGCTTCTGCTTTCAGAAGAATGTGTTATCCCAAGGCTCTCTTCCCCCTGCCCTTTCCAGAAACTGTCAATTACATATTTTAGCAACCAATGAAAAATACTTATTCAAGATGCTGGGATTTGGAGGGGGTGAGGAGCAATCAATACTGTGTGGTTTGGGAAGAAAGTGATCTCTGACCTCGGGGATGGTGCAGAAAATTGCAGCCTCAGCTCTGAAACCTTTCCAGGTAAACTATACCATGGCTAAGGTGCATGTTGCAGTTTTGAATTTTTTCCTATTTACAGCTCTGTCCAGACTTGCCTTTATCAATAAGCATCATTAAGGACTGTGTGCAAATCCTGACATTCAGTCAGAAAGAGAAAACCTTCTTTGACAGATATGTAGATACAAGAGAACAAGGAAAGACACACCGCACCTTCTCCCCCCCCCCCATCTTTTCTGATGGTTTCTGTGGAGTTTGTCCAAAGCATATATCATTTGCTTACAAACCTCTGGTCATTGCCATATGATTTTCCTGCCAGGTGTAACTCTGCTGATCTTTCTGCTTTCAAATTCAGGAAACACCAAGCCTACCGCTTTGAGAGTTCATCCATGATAAGCAGCATAGGCTGAAGCAGCCTCCCGTGTCCCTGTCCCTGTGGGGGCATAGAGAGAGGCCACATAGCCCAGAGTATACCAAGTTGGGCTTGCTGAGCCCACCAACGTGACCCGGCACCGCAGGGCCAGCCTGTGGCACTGCTACTCTCCACAGGCTTTGCAGGTGGTCCCACAGCTGGGTTCCTTCCAGAGCATTGATGAGGGGAAGTGCAGACAAAGACACTGAGTCTTACATGTAGTGTGGCTACCTTGTAACTGTCTCCTGTGTGTGCCTTTTCATGCTTAATCTGCCAGTTAGGGGGTAGTCAGTGAAATCTCCATCAAGGGCTGCTGTGCAGGCAGATGTGTACTTTTACTGCTGCATACATCCTGTTCCAGATCGTGCTGGTGCCTGTCTTGGTGCTGATGAGTGCATGGCCAGCACTTTGCAGAGGATGGAAATAAGGCTCAGAAAGATCTTGGCAAGGATTTTCTCCAGGGTAAGAGCCTCCTTGTGTTCAATATGAGAAGTTATCCCTGGGCTATTTGTTTAAAAATGTTGGATGTCTCTAAGTAGATAACAGGTAACTTTATCAATGGAAAATGTAGCAGATGCCAGCATATAGTGCCTCCTCCCCTATCCTCTCCCACACTTTCATAGTCTGCCACAATGATTTGTTTGGGTAGGGGCACATTAAGCCATAGAAAGCCTTCAAAGCTACCTGACAATAGGCATTGAATTTGAAACCAAGTTTTATATTTTTCTGCAGTCATTTTCAAGATTTTATTTTCTTTTTTTTTGAACCACCACGCAAAGGATAATCTTTCTGTTTCCTTGTTTGTTTATTTTTTCCCTAATTTTGTTTAGATTCATAAAACTCCTTTTCTATCTTTTCCTCATCGATTTAAACAATCACAGCAGGCTTTGTGAGCTTTTGTTCATTAGAGATTACGTTTTATTAAATAACCTTCAATACAGTTGCATTCAAGGTCATGAGTGAATGCAGCTTATTTCTCCATCTCAGTTCCCATCTTGTGAAAATACCAACAGTGGAAAACATGAGAAAATGAAAGTGCCTCAGGGCAGTGTTGCCCTGCTACCTGACTTTTTTAGATGCCTGACCACCAGAATGGTGTCTACTACTCCATAAAGCAGAAGAGCAGAAAAATGAAAAGTCTTAGACTAAGACAATCAGGAACAAGTATGTTGAACAATGAGACATTCAATGTCACCACTCAGAAATACAGATAACAGAATAAGGTCTTAAATTCCAACATACTGTGGGATGTAGGCACCTGACTCTTGGCCACAAGGATATCTGGCAGACTGGGCCCCACCACTGGCATAGAGAGAGAGGTATCTAGCTTTGAGTGCCAGAAGGATGCAAATGTGAGTCAAGAAAGGGGGAGTCAGGCTTTCAAGACTTGGAAACATTATTTCTACTTGGAATACTTGAATCTAGCTTGTGTTCCTATGGATGTTACACTGCATATGTGTATGTGCTTCCAGGCTTTTAGCACCAAATGAGATGGGTTTTACAGGATCACAACTTTGGGCTTAGGCAAGACTTAAGTACTAAAAGCCTTTCATGGCTCTATTCCCAAGTTGTTTGGAGTAATTAGCTGCCTATTCTCTAGGGAAAATGAAAAGCAGAAGAGGATATATGTAGAAGATCAGCAATTTCCCATTAATCACTCACACACAGTATGACTTGTAAAAAGAGCTAAGCACCATCCCCTATCTTCATTTCCCTGAATCCTAATCTTATCCACAGACTGTCTTGTTCTCTACTGCACTTCTAAAGTTTTGCTGGGACCACATCCCAGAGGAAGTCCCCTGTATTTTTAAAAATATGTCTCTCATTGCCAAGTGCTTCCATTGACCCCAGTAGGCATATGAGACATTATTTAACATAGATCCATGGAGCTTCATACATGAGCCATCTGGAGAAGAACACCAATACTACAAAACAAATGGTTGCAGCCACAAGAAAATTGTGCTCCCATCTGAGGGGACCTTTACACTGAACAGAATGTCTTTGCTTTGGTGCAGCTGGATTGGCTTCAACCATGTTGCACAATTCACACTTGTGCAAAAAGAGAAAAGGGGAGGTGAAGCTCATTATTTGTTCAAATTAATATTTTACTCTTTCCTGTTGTAAATATTCATTTAGCCTGAAAAAAAAACCCAAATCATTATGAGAATTTGGAAAAATTTATTTCTAATGCTTATAGGTATTGGCCATCCTTATCCAGTATGTTCTGAGGCCTTAACTTTAATTCAAAGATGTTGTAATGTTTCAGAAATTAATCAGTCAAGGCACTTCCAGGTTGAGTTTTTATCAGTGGGTAAGCCAAGTTCTCTCTTCAAAAATATTTTAATCAAGGTGCCCTAGACCGAACATTAATATAAATACTCCTGTGTAAGTATGACCATTATTTCAGAAGTCGCAAGCAAATGTAATTAAATGCCTTTCCAGCTCCTTTCTCAGACCTTAAGTGGGTAAAGTCTTCTACATTGTGAATGCAGGTGAGTGAGGAACCAAGAGCGCAAAAGTAGAAAAAAAAATCCTAAATAAAACACAAGTAAGAAGTTTGCACTTTTTCAGGCTATTTTAAAGGACTGCTCTGTATTAAAGCACTGGAAAGCATATCAAGTAGATAAATCACACAGCCCAAGCTGATTAGAAAATGTTTTGATGCAGTAAAAATTAATTACATACTAAAGAAGATACAGTTTTTATAGGTTTCTGGCTTAAGATGGAAGAAAATACCAGTGATTGAACGTGTTATCTAAATGATTTTACTATAATACTCATCTTACTGTAATTTTTGGTGTGAAATTCCTTCAGATGTGACAATGGCTTGCAGATATTTTAACACCATCACTTTTGGATGACTGCATCAAATGGCCATCAATCACATTAAGATATTGCTTGTCTTAGAAGGACTTTTTAGAAAGGCTTTTTAAGTTTCATGAAAGCTAAAATACCTCAAGAACTATCAAGAGCTCTCTTGGCAACAGCTGAATTCACAGCAGGAAGGAAATACTGTAAATGAGTCAAATTTTACCTACTATGCCTCTGTGACCAATGTCAATGCTTCAGTAGAGCACGTTTGCTCCGTTTATCACCAGTGAAGTCCAGAGCATTGGTGGGTGTCCTGGAATGGCAAATGAAATCGTTCAACATCATGGAACATCAAGATCCACCGAAGCCTTACATTCAGATCTGCATGCAAATAAACAAACTTTACTGCATTGTCTGTTCTTCCCCTGGAAACCTGAATGTAGCAGATCATTGCTGCTCCCATTCTTTGATTCTGCCAGAGAAGGCTCTCTTCCATCCAAAATTGGTATCATAACTTTTTTTTTTTAAAAAAAGCTGCATCAGCAAAAATGTATTTCCATCAGATAAAGATTTTGTGATAGTTTCAAATTAGTTTAAGTTTTAACTTTTGCTGTAATTAACCTGTAGCAACTTTGAAAGGAAAAACCATTTAAAATCAAAACTGAGACTCGTATTTTGATAGCTTCAATTCTCTTTTTTCATTGTTTTCCTATGAAACTAGAAGTTGGCAAAAAGTACCAATTTCTTAAGAAACTTTGGTTTCCACAAGTGATAGTGGAAGGTTTGAGCAAGGTTTTCTTGGAAATTCTTAGTCTTCCCCACAGACTGCATTGCAATGGCTGGGTCAGGATATATGTGCAACCAGAATTGTAAGATCCTTCCTAAAAATCTGTTGCCAGTGAGGAGCAGAGAGACATTTGTCTCCCCTGATCTGACACCTGATGTCCCTAGTCCCTGAACTGATCGCTGCAGTCCAGCGGGGGAAAGTACAAAGTGAAAACTCCTCCTGTTTTATGGAAACAGATAATCCCTTTCTCAGAAGCATTGATCCTAAGGCCCTCTAAATAATTTTGAAATCCTTATTCTTAATCTCAATAACACTTTTATTACTAGGCCTATTTACTCCAGCAAAGTGTATAAATACTTGTTTGTGACTGCACGTTGACTGCTCTGTTACCGTTGCAAAATAAAACTGAATAATCTATGCAACTTTGCTCTTTCTGCTGCTATAGATTCTCTCATTTATCACATTCAATGTTCTGGAGGAAGGTACATGCCCCTGTTGAGAACCAGTTTTACCAGATACCCCTTTAACATTTATACTTTTGGGGGAATGAATGTATTCAATGGCAGTGCCAAGGGTCACAGGTTGATCTGAAGTCATCCTGTGCTGATAATTTTTGGGAGTTAGTGAATCAATGGTGGGCCTTTGTGACTCAGCCCTTGGTGGTTTTTCTGTCACGTAATTTCACTTTAGGAGGCAGCTGAAAATGATTCTTATATTGTTATATTTTATCCCATTGACAATTCAGCACATAAAATAAGAAGAAGCAAGTTCTGCTTTCCTCGAACCTATGGTTAGTATCTCTGGTGCTGACAATCAGGTTGATAAATTGATGTGATGGGCAGATTGTGACCCACTCTCTCAATAGTTCCTCACTCAAAAGCCAAGGCTGCTACAAATACATGGCAAAGCAGTAAGTGAGTACCAGTGAGTACCTGTGTGCATGAATATCTGTGTGCACGCATCAGTGACATCCACTACTCATCTTGGCTAATACTTATTTTGCAGCTGTCATGAATGTTGACTTAAAACCATCTGAGGAGAAAGTGGGAAAGATTTGAGCTATTCCACAATCAGTGGGTGTGATAATTTAATGACCTGGGATTCATGTGAAGAATTATACTCCTAATAAGATAACTTATTGGAAAAATAAGCATGCTTATATTTTATAATCGCTGCACACTGTTGTTGGAGAATAAATGAGTTTCCTACCCCTCAAGCTGCCTCTCTGAATTCTACATATAATATCTTCTTCTCAATGTACTCCATTCCTCTTATCACTGTGAACTAACATGAGGCAGCTCTGGCTTTTCCTGGACTGCTTTCCTAATGGAGCTAAAAAAAATAGTTTATAGTTTTCTATTCTAATTTTTCTTCGCTTCTCCGGTCATACTTGTTTTAATTCAGCCCTGAGCACTTTTAAATCTTGTGTGTTAAAGTAGAATGCACAACCTTAGAAAGAAAATTTTTAAACTACTTGGTTGTATTCCCATTTAGGATATGAAATAAACTTAGAGAAATAACACATAGTAAGTGCCTCAAATAGGGGTTAAGTTTAATTGGAATGTATAAAAGGTCATCAATAAATATGTTCATAACTAGATTAACTCTGTCAGCCCCACCTGGAAGAACATACATGAATACACGGCAGAATTACAGATTTGTTTTCCAGTTCATTGATATCTTGCTTAGACTTCAAAGACTTTTATGTGTGTAGGGAAAAATTGGAGATTAAACGATCAGTAATTACAACTGATGCTAGAACAGAAACAATTTTGTCACCTACAACACTTCAAGGTTTTTGGAGTATATTTGTTCTGTGCTGACCCCCAAATACTAGGGAGGAATTGGCTCACCCCACAGAGACTAGGCTTTTATATCATGGAAAATACAATTTTGCTGTTATGATTTGGCAAATTCAGGTACTACAACAATATGCAGAATATGTTCAAAAATAATGATGTGTCTAAATAATGGAAATTAAAAAATTCTAAAAGGACAGAAGTAGATATATAAAATCATGGATAGCCAACATTTTGAAGAAATTAAAAAGAATAAAATAAATATTTAGGCAGAAATCTTATGCTTTTTAAGTTCAGCAATTAGTATGGACGATGATATCTGTAGATGAGAACCTCTGTATGAAAACAGGTTCAGAGACAGAGGAATGAAAATAGTTTCTGGTCCTCTCTTTCATTATCTCAATCAACAGTAGGACACATTTTTATATGGTAATTTGACATGATCAAGCCATTTTGTTTTAGTCTAAAAAGGTTAAAAAACATTCTTACTGACTATTTGGCATTCAGAACATTTCTTTTAATCTATTGCCCATAAACAACCCTGGCTCATCTTTGTCTCACACCTCTATAATGTATTCATCCTGTAATCACCACTTAATGTAAGTATAGCTAGGTTGATGTAAGCTTCCTCTAGAAGGTAAAGGAAAACTTAAACTACTCATACTCTTATTTATCAACTAATGGTTCCCATGCACCATTTCCTGCATTATCTCATGTTAAATATTATCCGTTGGCCTACTGAAGGAGAAAGACTACATTTGTTTCCCCTGAGCTTCCAGGAGAATGAATCAACAGTTGTAAACTAGGGCATTCCCAATAAAGACTTCTGTCTAAGGCTCCTGCATCTCAGACACATGCTGCTCAGTGGGCTGTGAACTCTGGCCCAGAGAGCAGATAGATAGATAGATAGATGGATGGATGAGTGTATGTATGGAGGTATGGATGGATGGATAGATAGATGGATAGACAGATAGAGAGAGAGAGAGAGAGAGAGAGAGAGAGAGAGAGAGAGAGATAAACTTTTATATAGATATAGGTGAAAACCATGGAGAGACATCTCATATATATGTATGATGTAGTTTCAAGTGGAGGGAGAATCTGGGGAGTCAGTGTAAGTCTCTTCATGTCCCCATGACACTCCCACCTCTGAAGGTCATTTTTGTTGGGCGCCCTTTGTTGTGTGCACTTTGTTGGCCAACAGAAGCTGGCAAATGGAAACTGTCTGTACCCGAGGGCTCAGCAATTTTTCTAGAATTAGATTCAGAAATCAGTAACGAATTCATACACTTGGACAGGAGAGATCTTGCTGCTAAAGGACATGTTCATTACATGACAGGTTATTCCAGTTTCCACATCCATGCTGCATCACCAGCTATGTCCCTCTGGTACAGGAAAAACAAGGAGTGCTTCCAGACTGCTGACCTATTACTTGGTTTGCCCACTTAGTGGTGCTGCCAAGGCTGACAACACGTTATTATGGCCAGAGCGTATTGTCAAAGCAAATCCAAAATACTTTTATTGGATTATGAAAATGTTGGCTGACAGTGGGAGCTAGGATTATGGTGCATAGCACAATACAGTCCCTGCAGGCAGAGCTTTTAGTGGGTGAAGGAACTCATTTATGCCATGACCTTTTGTTGAATGATTCAGGAGATGGGATTTGGTGATGGGTGAATGAGACATGTTTGTACAGGAGGAATCACCATGCCCTGCATATTGCTTTTGGTGGTGCTATTCAATATAGTTACACAGACAATGGTCAGCTTTTAGGAGGAAAAGGGAGAGGAATGTGTGGTAGCCTGGAACTAGACGATGGCTAGCCTTGCTACAGTGAAAAGAGAGGAGAAAACCCTGAGCTTTGAGAAAAGGGAAGGGAACCTTTTAATCTACATGCAACAGGTTTCTGCTTCTTCAATAAATATAATCAAAGATAGAAGCAAGAATTTTAATTATCTTTTAACCTACGTTAAGGAACTGTACCTGTTACTAATAAAAGTATTTCTTGTGACTGAATTTCATTTCAGGGCCTCTGGGATTCTTTACCTTTCAGACAATGTTCAGTTCAGACAAAAGAAACAGAGGATTTCTCAGCCAAAAAGTACTGAAGGTAAGGGCTCTTGCACTGAGCATTTCCATATATCAGCATATAGGTCTTCTCTCTGATCGTGAAACTACTGAGTGGGACTCACCACTTCTATAAACTGGATCTCAACAAGCTTCTCAATGAAAAGTCACTTTCGTTTTCTAGCTTTTTAATGAAAAGGTTAACTTAATTGCAAAATCAGAATGTTTTCTGACAAGAAGCCATTCTGGCAAAATGCTTCACCAAGTTTGCATACCACAAACTTTTAGTTTTAAACATAACACTTTTTTTGAGGCATACAGTTATAACAAAAGTTTCCTTTTGTTCCTTTCCAGTTTCCTTTTGTTGGTCTATATCAAACAGCAATAAGATTTCTTAAACACCTTACTGGAGAAGATTCAGTCATGTATATTTCCATCTACTAGCTTCACTTTCCAGTGTATTAAGCCTTTTAATCCCTCTCCTTCATTCAATGTCCTCACCCACTATGTCACCTGATTCTGAATCACTAGAGTTTTATATCACTTGCCCATATATCACTGGTTATTGTTGCACTACTTGGATCTCTGTCCAGGTGTTTCTCAGACCATGTGCATCATTTAGCCTGAAGGTGTACATAGAACATTTAGGTTGGAAAAGACCTTTAAGATCATCGTGTCCAGCCATTAACCTAATTCTACCAAGTTCACTGCTAGACAATGTCTAAAAAATGCACCTAGGTGATCTTTATACATCCATCACTGTATCCTGAAGGCAGGCACACTGGCAGTGAGAAAAGTGATGCAAAAGGAAACAGCTGTTTGGATTTTTCGGCTGAAGGTAGTTGTAAATTGCAATGTAAACATTCCTGGAGAACTCAACCTTCAGATTCAAGTCTGAAGGCTTTTATCACCACAATTCCAAACAACTTGTTCCGTTAACTACACTAAAAGGGCAAAAGGGATCATAAGTGGTATCATTTCAGGGTTTATTGGAGCACTGTTTTTCTTATGTTAGCTGCACTTTGTAGGATAAGTGCTAGTTTGTGGTGTCTGGGAGGGGCTTTTTTCCCACCCAGGAACACCAACCCTCCACCCCAGTCCTTTGTAGACTGGCAGCAAATGGCCTCCAGCTCCTACCAGGAGAGCATGTTTATTTTTATCCACTGCCCATAGGGAGACAATGCATTGCACCTTCATTAGTTTCACACTGATTATTCTATCCTTCTCTCACACTTTCCTCTCAACAACATGGTAAGTTTTAATGGTAAAGAAAAAGCCAAGATTTATTTGCCAAAACTGAAGGGCAAACTATTTTGAGGAAAAAAAGATTTCATATGAAGCTGCTTTTTGCAAGTTTGAGAATCTTGCCTCAGTGCAATGTACTTAACTATGTCTTACCTATAGTTTCTTCCATTTCTTCAGTAGCTGTGAAAGTTGTGAGCGAGTGTATGTAAAATCTCTCCAGCCTTCCAGTTGACAACCTGTGCCCTGAGTGCCTTCTCCTTACTTCTTCCCTACCTCATAGACCTCTGAGTTTGGTTTAAATCTCCAAAGCTCTGTGCCTAGTATAGTTACTTGATGGGGAAGGGGGATTGGAAGGAACACCTCTAGCACTCTGAAGGTATCAAAACCTCTCTTAGATGTGCCCATAAGCACCTACCTTCTCCCTTCCTCCTCCCTCAACACTTCCTGAGTTCTTTGTCCCAGAGGTAAAATAAAGCAATATAGAGAAACTGAAAACTGAATAGCAGAAGGTATATTTTTGTCAAAGGTGTGAACTGCAAAATCTGAAAGTCCTGAACACTTTGCACCTTAATTGTACCAGACTTTTTTTTTTTTTCTTTTACATCTTATACAGTTTCCTTGTTTTTTTCTGTCTTTGGAGGTAGTGGGGAGTTAGAGGCGAACAAGTAGGGAAAGACTGTACATTTTAAATCCAATCCAATGTACTTTGCCATCTTCCCCACTCCAAAGAAAAGGAGTAGTTTTGTTTGGGTTTTTCTTTGTTAAGCAGAGAAAGTTTTTCTTTCAAAAGTTCATGCAAATGTAGTTCAATTTCAGTAAATCCCTATGCAAATATTCTTCTTTCAGGATGGAAGTCATCCCAATGGACCTAGTTAAGTCACTTTCAAAATGTATTATACTAAACTAAATTAATTCTACTTTAGGTCTGTCAGTAGGCAATACAGTGGTACATCAGGGTATCCAAGCTTATTTGGATGCTGGAAGATGTGTAATCCTATCAGTGTGGACCTCTGTCCTAGATGATTAGCTTCACTGAGGAACAGCACCATTAGCATAGGTGAACTGCTGGGGGAATGCAACAATATTGCTTCTGGTTCTTGAGCCTAGCTGAGCCACACTGTGTGGCATCACTTTGGGCAGAGAGTGATATGCCCCCTTAGTTCTGAGAAAGAGTCTCAGCTACTGTAATGAAGTTTAGCTCTGCAATCCTCAGGCTCTGAAGGTTTGCTTCTTTGTAGTAATTGCTTCATTTCCATGGTGGGGAATAAGGGCGTCACCCCAGTATGAGAATGTCTGATTATACTCAGACAGCTTAAATTCCAATTTAATTTTACACTCACTACTAACTTGGATCAGCTTTCCCATGTGTTCATCAAGCCCACTATGAAAAAAATGAGTTTTGTGTTCAAAGGAAGCAACTCTGCTTTAGACAAAGTAGCTGATATCCCCATCATATTGATCTTTGTATGGAGTGTGAATGAAACACAGGAAGGAAGATATAGAACAACTCTGTGGGGACAGAGTACAAGACTGCCCTATAGTGCACCTACCTGATGAAAAATTAATAAGAACTAACCCTTTGTTCCCACTTGAACAGGTTTGGAATATTGCAATAACAAAGCCTTTCAGTCAGGTGCCACAAGCATGTGAACATGGTTAGCCTGCTTTACATGTCCAGCTGGAGCTAGTTAAAAGGCAGACCTTCTGTTGACACTTTGTTCTGAACTGGAAAACATTTTATGCTTGTTCGTTTTTAAGAAATATTCCATTTAAAGGATGTAGAAGTTAAGTCTGAGAGCATGCTTATTTTTGAAACAGACTTGATCCTAGAACAGCAAAGCCAAAATTGAGAGGTGCCCAGCTACATGACAAGGAAGCTGGAAGGCTGATGACCACCGGGATCCTCAGTGCTCTCCGACCATCTGGGACACGGCTGTTTCCCAGTTCGATGGGATTTTTTGTATGTGATGTGACTTCACACTGTGAAGTTCTGGAAAGCCTTCAGCATGAGGCCTTCAGAGTGGGAGAATGCTGATGCCATGTGCCATGGTGACCCCTTCTGAGCTCCTGGTAGCACCTCTGGGAGCAAGAGGTGCTGTTTGCCTTGCCTTCTGTCTCTCCTGGTGCTATGAGATGCAGAGAATGGAGCTAATTCTGTGCTGAAGGGAAGTCTTCTGCTCCTCTACTTTGTCAATGTCTATCTACCTGTAGCTTGAAGCTAGCTGAGTGAGGGTCGAGGGAACTCCTCCCTGTCCTGGCCACTTACATTGTTTAAATGGAGGATTAATCTTGCCGTGACTCACTGCACTTGCTAAAGGAAAAAGACAGATTTGTAAACCCAGTCCCCACAGAGATCACAGATTTGCCATATATTTTAAAGAATAAGTCAGTCTTTTAATTTTTCTCCTACTTTTCTCAGTTCAAAAATTATCAGCTCAGCCTCATAATTCAACAGTAATAAATGCATAAAACCACTAACATCCTCCAAGGAGCCCGTGACCTACACAAGGTGAGATGTTATTTTCTGTTTCCCTTTGCCTCGTCTCCTGTGAAATGGATAGACTTCATAAAAGGGCCATGAACTGCACTTTTTAATGAGTCATATGCTACTTACGTTTTCACATAGTCTCCTTACCCTTTCTCCTTCTCAGTTGCTCTGAATTTCTATCCCAAATTATGCTAAGTTATTTTTCTCTTTCTTCTCATTGTCTTTGTATTTTTAGTCTTCTTCAAGTGATATATTTGCTTGCTCCTCGGATTCCCCACCTCCTTCACTTCCTTATTCTTTGTGTCCTCTATCACATATGTACAACTTTCTTTCCTCTCTTCTCCTCTGTGTTTCTTGATGTGTGCTCTAACATTATCCCTTGAGAGGTCCTATGGTCTTTGTTGTTTTAGCACAGGATCCTCCACCATGACAACCCCTGGAGACAGAATAACTACTGCTCTCCTATTGTGCAGCGCTGGTAAGTGGTGCAGAGGAAAGCTTCTGTCCCCAGCTGAGTCCATACAGGCACTCCTTCCCAAGCCATCAGCACTCAAAAAGTGAACAAATGCAGAATATTTCTTCAGATGCTTGATTAGTACCATCAGTTGAGGACTTAGTGTTCACCACCTGGTGTACTTGGTAACCAGTAACACCAGCATGAAAGAAGTTATAAACTATAGGGAGAATTGTGTGAAAAAACTCAGTGTGAGGTGGTATAGAAGGGAAGTTGATATTTATTTACACAATCCCTAATCAGGTTGACTTTATGCGTCTGCACTCCTTCTCTCACAGAGTTAATTCACTAATGCTCCCACACCTCCATCCTCACAAGCACCTCACAAGTATGTGCTCGAGTGGATTGCACTGAGGGAAAGACTCTAACTGTCAGGTCCTCATGAGTCCCTCTCTGGGTTGCTCTTGACTGGTGACAGCAAATAACAGTTTGGACAGACATTTTATACCGTTTAGGAACCATCAGCTCTTATGGAGTGGTCCCAACCCCAAGCACAGTGCTGAGTTCAGGACTGTAATTCTTAGGCAGGATTGCTGCCCATTCTTTGCTTTCCTTGTTTGGAAAAGATGTCTGTCTTCCTGCTAGGCTAGTGGGAAGTGGCGTATGTGATGTGTTTTATGTGCTCTGTTGCCATGTTGGTGCCACTCTCCTCTCATTAGGATGCAGGGTCTGTTGAAGAGTTGGCCAGGCTGGGGTCATCTCATAATGGAAATCTTCTGGGCACCATTTTTTGTTCTTTTTCTTAAGGCTGGGTTTAAAATGTCAGCTGTTTTGCACTAGTACAGCAGTATGGAGTAGGGCACAAGGCAGGAGATTTCAGGGCAGGAGATTTCAGCTGTTCCTTGCTATATTTGGTTTGCGTGGCAGAGTTTTGGTAGCAGGGAGGCTACAGGGGTGTATTCTGTGAAAAGCTGCCAGAAGCTTCCTCCATGTCCAATACATCCAATGCCAGCCAGCTCCAAGATGGACCTGTCACTGGCCAAGGCTGAGCCCATCAGCAATGGTGGTAGAGCCTCTGTGATAATGTACTCAAGAAGAGGAAATGTTGCTGCACAACAGCAATTGCAGCTGGAGAGAAGAGTGAAAATATGTGAGAGAAGCAATGCTGCAGGCACCCAGGTCAGTGAAGAAAGAGGTGGAGAAGGTGTTCCAGGCACTTGAGCAGAGATTCTCCTGCAGCCTGTGGTGAAGACCATGGTGAGGCAGGCTGTGCTCCTGCAGCCCATGAAGGTTAATGGTGGAGCAGGTCCTGCAGCCTGTGGAGGACCCCATGCTGTAGTAGGTGGATGCCCAAAGGCACATGTGAAGCCCATGCTAGAGCAGGCTTCTGGTAGGACATGTGGATATGTGGAGAGAGGAGTCCACGCTGGAGTGGAGGAAGAGTGTGAGGAGTTCTCCCACTGAGAAGGAAGGAGCAGCAGAAACAATGCAGTGAACTAACCACAACTCTCATTCTCTGTCCCCCTGCACCACTTGGGGGAAAAGGTGAAGAAGATTGGGAGCAACATTAAGCCCAGCAACAAAGGAGGGATGGGGGGGGTGTGTGTGTGGGTGTGTGTGTGTGTGTGTTTTATTTCTCCTTATCTTACTCTGATTTGATTGTTAATATATTAAATTATTTTTTTCCCCAAGTTGAGTCTGTTTTGCCATGACAGTAGTTGGTGACCGATTTTTCCCTGTACTTATCTTGACCCATGTGCTTTTAATTATATTTTTTTCACTCTGCTGTCCAGCTGAGCAAGGGGAGTGATAGAGCAGCTTTGGTGGGACCCTGGCATCCCACCAGGGTCAACCTACACCTCACTTGCAAATCACAAAACTACAGCTTTCCTCCGGGCTCTTCTCCTCCCCAACTTGATTCGGTCACCTGCAGAGTCTTAACAGGAGAGTAAGAGGATCTACGTGGCTTTCAACTCACAGAAAAAGGGCATTTAAGCCCTATGAAGAGGGATCACCAACTAGACGAAATGAAGAGAGCAGTCTTCCAAACAGCCCCAAAATCAAAAGCCCCAAAGAAAGCTGCAGGCACTTGGCTTCCCTGCATCTCAGTTGGTGCTGGTGCTGCAGGCATTTCATAATGCTTCTGGGCTGTTGGGTTATGTGAAAACTACTCCCTGTACAGCAGCTGTATGAGCATGATAATTGCTGCAATTCTTCAGGCTTATGCAGTATTAACACAGCGGTTCTCTTTTTCTAAATTAGACAGTCTCAGAGCTTATGTGCCCAGCTAACAGGTTACTAAATGATGACATTAACAAATCGCCCTCCTTCTACTCCTAGAATCAGCATTATCCACTAATTGCACAATGGCTTTTGCACAGCTGTGGCCAGTGTGTGCGTGCCAGGGTGTGCAAAAGCAGATGTCCCGAGCAGCCCGAGGCCCAGGAGATGGCACTCTTTCACAGCGCTTGTGCACACCTGGTCTGTGCTACAACTGCTAATACAGCAGTCAGAGTACATAACTTTCCTTCAGAAGTGATAATTTTCTGGTAAAATGATCAGCAAATGGAATTCTCCAAGTTCAGAAGTCTTAGTGGAAAAATACTAGATGAGTTTGAAGCTTTACCTTCCAATGCCAGCATATGAAAACTTCCCTGACTGACTGAATCAATTCTTTTACTAACTAGTGGTGTAGAAATAGCTTTCTTCTTTATTGGCAAATAATTTCCTCAGCTGCTAGTTTCAGTTCAATGCCCAAGGTTGGCTGTTGCAAAAATATTCTTGCAGATAAAGGCAAAATGTAATAGTTGGACTGCCACATAAGACATATTGGCAGTGATAAACAGAAGTAAAAGCATATGTTGTCTGATTCCCATGTGCACTATTACCCAGGGCTTAGTAGGATTTAACCAGCTAATCCCCATGTTGGTTTTGTTATCGTGCCATTACAGGGAGTGTGCTCAGGTACGGCTGCAAAAGCAGAAGATAAGGCACTCTCTGAAGGTGAGGAAGAGAGCATGGGAGCTGAGCTTCTGTTCACAGGTAAGCAGGGGATCTGGGGACCAGGGGAACAAGTCCCTCTATTGTACTTACCTGTGCTGGTCTGGGGTATGGGTGTTGCTGGGCAGAGAGACTCCTGCTGTGGGCTCAGCTAGGGTAACAGAACATGGTATTCATTTGCTTTGGTTACCCCCTACTCAGGGGGTAGATGCTTGGTTTGCCAGCCCAGAGCATCCCTGCCAGCACAGCTCAGGGAACAGGCTGCAGCAGTATACATGTCCCTTTATGCATATCCCCTGCAATTTTGGGGCCAAGCATTGTCCTGAAAATTTAGGTCTTGCCATGCATGAAGCCTGTCCTGTTGGCCAAGGGCTGGCTAGCATTGCAGCTCAGGAAGAGAGGGCTAGTTACACCACTCCACCTTGTTCTCTGTAAAGAGGGCAGATCCCATACACATGACACAAGCATTGGCCTTTGTGCTTTCCAAAAGGCTTTACTCACCTAAACCCCTCAACAGCTTGCTCCAAAGCACAGAAAACTGCCAGAACCACATGAGAGGCCCCATCTAAGTTCACCATCCAGGGTCTGCATCCTCCCCCAGCTGCCATCTCTCAAGGTTTACTTGGCTTGTTTGAGAAAGCCTTCCCACCAGATAGTAAAGAGCAGCAATCCCCAAAATGCACAGCACTACAGAAAAAAAGAAAAACAAACTGACCCCCTGTCCCAATGCTCATGTCAATTTAGAAATGAACATAATTTCTCCTTTGCTAATTGCCAATACTGGGCACAGTCTGCATGAAACCATCTGCATCTGTTACTTAATTAGACCACGGTTTTTCAAATGAGGGAAAATAATCCACTGGGATACAAGTCTTTCCTCTGGGGCAGTTTCCTGTCTTTCAATCTTGTGTCCCGTTGAGTGTTAGAAAAGAGTTACCTGCCATACTCTCTCTCTAACCTATTAAAATCATTCATTAAAGATAAATGTTAGACTTATTCTTTGCTCCTGCCTGCCCTTAACACAGTCATGTGCAATGTCTCCTCATGCCCTGTCCTGAAACAGAAGATGGTGGTAACATACAGAAAAATTAATGATGTGGTACAACATCAATTGAGCGATACAACACTAATGAAGTAACAATTTGCCTCTTTTTTTTGCTTTCAATAAACCTCTGTTTTAATGTGAATTTCTGAAAAAGAGCTGAAAATTAGAAGATTCTTGAGGACACATGCAGAATTCCTGGCTTACATGGATTGATTTTTTCCAATTCAGCAGCAGAGGAGACATAAGCTACCAAGAATATGTTTGTAATACAATCGAACCTCATTGCTGCACACGTCACATTCAATACTGCATTACAAGAGCACTCTCTTAGACCTTGCCAACTATTTCCAAGGCCACAGGAACTGAAGCAATATAATTGCCCCTGAATTCATGAGCAAAGAAAAGATTGCTGCATTTTTCTGTTTTTAACAGGATTTTTCAGTGGGCTGATGTGGTTGTCAGCCCATTATTTCGCACATTTAAGAATCAGATGTTTAAACACCAGCAGAGATGGGCAGAGACTGTAACGGGTGAAGAAACATATACCCTTGAGTATGTAATTAGAATATTGTATAATGTGGGATCCCAAAGAAGGAATGTACTAGATCTCTATGGCTGGAACTTCTCTTCTTTGTCACTGAAAGTTAAGTGTGCCCTTTAGGAGGTAAATTTACCATCTATCTCTTCTGTTACTGTCATGGCTTGGAAGTACCGTAGAAACCTGTTGGGCTTTTCTCCTCGCAGAGACATTATCAGTTCTGTAGCGTAAATCATACAGTCACAGGGGAAAATGGGTTGGAAGCAACCTATGTAGGCCATTTGGTCCAGTCTTTCACGCAAAGTGGGTCCTGCCAGGGGATGTTCCTCAGGGACATGTCCAGTTGTATTTGAGCATCTCCAAGGATGGAAATCCCATAATGTCTCTAGGCTCTTATTCTGGGTTTTCCCCTCATTCCAGCTTGTATCCATTATCTCTCATCTAATTAATGTTCACATCTAAGAAGAGTTTGACCATCTTCTTTACACGCTCCCATCAGGGAGTTTTAGACAGCTGTGAGATCTCCCCTGAGCCTTTCCTTCTTAAGACTGAGCAGACCCAGTCTTCTCAGCTTCTGTTTCTGTGTCCATAGACCACATGGACCTTTTGTAAAATTTGATCAACAATGCCTTGCCACTACAACTACTGACTTTCTCATCTCCATTCCTGATTCACTCCCCAATATTTCTTACAGAGCACCTTGCCCTGTTAATCATGGCTGCAAAAAAAAATGCACTTTAAAAAGTAGTTAACGTGATTTGAGCACAAATGAGGATAGTCTGGGAATGGCAATAGGATGGCAGTAGTAATGTGACCAGGGATTCCAACTCTGTGTAGTCGAACTTAAAAATCTAGTGGAAGTCACTGCGGTTTTTGTATTATTTCTGCTAATAAAACATCTAATTAAAAAGCTATTAAACATGCATCAGTTAATAATTTGAGTCCCTTAGATGATTTCTACTAAAATTAACATTTCTGTTGCATCAAGGATCTTTTAATGAACCACCACTAACAAGAATATCTCTCTAATTAACTCAATGTCTTTAAAACAACAAGGCAATTTTTGAAGTAGTTTGCTCTTATCCCTGCATCAATTATGCTTGAAACTCTGAGATTTTATAAGATGGGTCATGCTTGTTAGAAAATACAAAAAAAAAGTCATATATTAAAAGAAAATTTGTATTAAACTCACACAGCTTTAATACTTTGCTCTTGTTTCTGAAATAGTATGTAGTATTTGCGGGAAGCAAAGATTTTAGGTAAAAATGAAAGGGATTCAAATCAAGTTTGAATTTACACTTTGCCAGCAGGACATCTGGGTAGGAAGGGTTCGAGGGGCCGGAGACTGAAGACTCATAGGTTTTGGCCAGTAAAGAGGCAAGAGTGGGTAAATGTATGCCTCTTTCTATGGAGGGCCACTAGGCATCTTCATTTCCCTCTGCAGTCTTTCTTTGGGACTCAGACTGTTCATCACAGCGTATATGTCCCCGCATCAGAGAGTTTTGTTTAGATGCAAAGACCTTGAGTCAAAGAAGCATCCTCATGCAAACACACATTTGCTCCTTTCTCAAGCCGGTAGAGTGGCTGCATTGCCCTTAGAGAGACGCTTTGGAAGCCTCTTCTGCTGCTCACTCTTTCCCTTCACAGCAGGGATTGACAAGAAGCCCACTTGCTGGTGGTGTGAGTGCCTGTGGGAAGCCTGTGACCAGCCCATTGTGGTGTGCTTAGCAGCTTCTAAGCTAACAGCATGCTAATGAGTTGGTGTACTGAGGGACCTGCAGGGCCTGATGCAGACCGAAGATGCTTCACCAGTTTAGATGGAAGGAAAATCTAACTATAACAGCAGTCCTGAGACCCACCTTGGAAAACTGTCAGTCTAGGACTGAGGCTCCAGACATGGTCCATTCCCTTTCTGGGATAAAACTCAACCTTGGTTTGTGTCCAGATGTGCTTCTAAACTAAGATTAATCTACCAGGTTGATGATTATAAAGTTTTAACGCTTAGAGATTTATTTGAAGAAGTAGGCAATGTTCAGACAAAGAAAGAAATGCAAGCTGGCATGGAGATTTGTTTTCCCACCACTATTTATTTTAAATTCAGTGATAAGAGCTTTCTATGAAATGAAAGGTGTGCTAACAACCCTCAGCATATTGTTCAGTTCCTTGGCAAGGCATTACCATTTTCAGCTTAACACCTTCATGCTTTGATCCTTGAAAATACATAATTTGAGCATTTTATACCCTCAAAGACAGCCATCTAAACAGAAGTTTACATAGACATTTTTGATCACACAAACCCTAGTTTAAATGTAATTAATAATCCCTTGAAATTACATGTAATTCCTTTGATATCCCCTCTTTCACAGACAGAGTTCAGCTGATGCTGTAACAGCCATGGGTCACTTGATTATGAAAGCTGGGAAGATTAACATACCCTTTCCCCACAAGCTCATACAGCTGGACCCCTTCCGAGCAGAGAGAAGCCGGAAATGAAGGCAGTCTAGTAAAAATTCCTACATGCACTTCTTGAATATTGCATGCATTACAGCTAGATGAAGCCTATTTCCATACAATCACCTAGTTCTTTTCAAGTTTCTTTTCAAAATCACTGGAACTGATTCCTTCATAATTCAAGGTCTGCCTATGAGCAGTCTTTCTAAAACTGCTCATCCATTATCCAAATACTTTTAAAGGACTGCATCTGAAAAAAATCCCCCAAATTCACAGCTTCATTTATTTCAGAGTTTTTATCACTGCTTGGAGAGTAAGATTTTAAGGACAGAAGCTTTACATTTGAAGAACGCTTTCTAAAAGCCTATCAAATATATATGGGAAAGGTGCCTGTTTTTATAGTTTCCTTTGTAAGTGCCGTTGGGACTTGCACATTATACATGGAATAGATAGAATTTTTCACATAATTAAAATGTATTTGTAAACTAATGCATCAAAATATTGTACCAGCTGACTTATATGTAATGAAAAAAAAGAAATAGAAAACATTTGAGCAAGGTAAGGACCATAGCTGAAAGCACAAACAGCAAGCTACATATTCCCAATTCCCACACAATGTGCTCCAGTGTCCCCATTCCCTACCTCTTCCTTCCTACTCAGGTTGATAATTTCTGCTTTTTCACAGAAAAACAAATCAAAGCAACAATGATAAAAAAGCACAAAGAAATAAGCAACTAGCAAAAGGCTTTGAATGCTTTGGGAAAACTCTTCCCATTTCTGCCAGTTCCCATATCAATATAAGCCACCCTCACGGTTTCTTCTGCTGTGGTGCTACACTTAAACATAAAATATATGCTTTAAAATAGAGACCATGCCACCTCCTCAAAGACTGGCTGTCTTGGATCAGGTCCCTGAGAGCTAGACACCCCAAGCAGTCATTGATGTTTCAGGTCAACCACAACTCTTCAACCAGTACTCAGAAAGCTGCTGGCAAGCACCACCACTGCCTGTAGAACACAATGCACTGGTCTTGCTCTACAACTTCATATTTTGTAAGCAGTCAAACATAATCTGAGCAAGCAGCAAAGTCCCCATGGCTTGATAATGGAGACCTGTGCAGACAGTGCTGTAAATAGTTGTAACTGGAGTGGAAAAGTCATTAACTAACCATGGAGTGGAGTACTGACAAGGAATGGTGTAACTTCCTTGTCAAATGCAATAGGTACTTTGGCATATGTTCACCTGCAAACAGTGTATTTTAATGTTTACTATCCATCAGCAGAGCTGTTGTAATGGTTTTTAGGCTTACATTTAACACACTTTGATTGTCTGAAAAAAAAAGAAATTGCTTAGCTCACTTTCACAGAAATTTAAGCTGATGTTTTTTCCCTCCCAGAAGAGAGGCCCAGCATCCACATATGTTTGGTAACGGCAAAATTGCCACAGAGTTTAAAGGGACCTTGGTAGCCATCCCTAAGCATGGGGTAGCATAGGCTATCTGCACCACACAAGCCATTGTCATTCCTCTTTCACCACTCTTCCTTTTCCCAGTCTGATCACAGCTCAACTGAACAGCAGTAAATTGTTAAGAGGTGGTAATGGGACAAGTGCTCTCAAAATACAGCACATCTCCCTGCTGTGGCTCCTTGGCAGTGCACCAGTGCTGCACAGAGAGCAAAGCCACAGGGATGAAGAACCCCAACTCTTGTCAGTTGCTGAGCTAGACTGTTTACACCTCTCTTCTCCTAACTAAGCAAAAAGATACTTTTCAAAGATTTTATCCTCCTCATATCTTGCCTAGATGTTGTGTGGACACCTGCCCCATATTATCTTACTCCATTTACTTGCTGTGTTCCAAGTAGGAGACAACTGCATAGAAAGAAACAAAGGAAAAGACATTTTCTGCACGACCGAGCAAGACATTTCTAGGAGATTGTAGTCCTATTCACTTTCAATAGAAAGTGGCAAAGCAGCAAAATATGGAAAGAAGAAAGAATGTTTCTTTAGACAGACATTTTCTGTCATTTTACAGTTAAACTCAGGATCCTGCTCTACAGCAGAAACCACCAGTTCTTTGCAAAAATCTGTACTTCAAATATATTAGAACTGGCTGCAGAGAAAATAATCTAAAAGCCATGCACATCTGTTGTGTGGGCTTGGCATTTACCTAGCTTTCATCCACGACCTATCAGCCCTAGTGGTCTTTATCTTAATCTTATAAAGCACTGCTAATAAAATTGTTGGTTTTCTGCTAAGGGTGCAGCAAATAAATAGAACGTATCTGTCCCATGCTCTGTTTGACAGTGTTAGTGTCTCGTCGTGTAGGTTTACTTTAACCAGCCTGGACTGTGATTAGGTTTTTCTTTTTATGGCTTTCTTAAAAATGAACTCTGAAGATTGATGTGTTGTACTCCATCTCACTGAAAAGTATATAAACACACCCAACTAGCTGGGCTCTCTAGGCCAAAGTGTTATGATCAAGATTCAAGTGAGCTCTTACTCACTCCTAATAAAACTATGTACCTGAAGCTATATTAAATTACCAGAGCCATTAGCCCCTACTGCAATCAGTGCTGATACTTCTCCATGTTCTGCTGTATATTTCCTTTCAGCTGTTGTGGAGGAAGTGGTTTTTGGCATTTCCATTTCTAAAGCCTATTACCTGAGAAACAGCATCTAAGGTGTCAGTGGCATGTTCATTTATTCTCCTTGCAGTGCCTTCCATTGAACTCTCCAAGAAGATGACCTGACCTGCCAGTATGTGGTTTTCCAGAATTCTCCAATGCTGTCAACCACAGCTGGATTATCATGTAAGCAGTGAAATACTATTGTCACATTGTGCTTGATTTTAAAGAGGTTATTGTGTCCACAGTTTGAAGCATGCATGAGGAAGCATTTGTAACATGAGGTCTGCAGCGAATGGAGCCTCCAGCTATTCCACTCACCCCATTTCAGGCTGCAGGCTGCTACAACCCACACCTGGGCAGGGACAGCAGGGAGCAGAACAGCAAGAAGCACAGGCTGAAAGGAAGCAGGCAGTGGCCCCTTCAGAGAGTACAGAGGAGGAAGAGATGTAGGAATGGTTGTGATGTCTGCCAGAAGATGATTATTTTCAATACTCCTAGCAAAGCCCAGACTCAGAGATGATGGGAGGAGCCAGGCAAAGCTCTGATGGCTTTAGGCTGACAAAAATACAGTGAACTGTGTTACAGTGCCTTAAACAACAATACCCTACGCAGCCCCTCAGCTTTACAGCAAAGCACACTTTACATTTGCCAAGATTTTCAGGTGTGAATATATGTTTTCCTCTATAGCACTAAAGCAGTCAGAGGCCTGACAGCATCCAGCTTTTTCACAGAGGGTGAAAAAGTCCATCCTGTGCAGAGGAAGTCCCTACCATACTGGGTGTCTCAGCATACTAGAAACATATGGAGACAAAGTTTCCCAACATGAGACACAGGCTGCAGCTCACTCTGCAGCCCTAGCTGGGTGTTTCACAGCTCTTCCGAGAGTGCACAGATGGGAGCTATATGCGTTCCTGGTTCCCCTCTCACTCTCAGCTGCTGGTGTCTTAGGATAGCCCCATTTCTGCAAATTACCTTCAGGTGACTCTTGTTCATAGATGAATCAAATGTCTCTGGGTTTCCTGTACTGGCAACTCTAACATTTGCTTCTAAGCCTTCAACAAGTGCAGTGAATCTGAGGGTCTAAAAATGAATTTTAAAAGGGAATGTTAAGAGCATCTTATCTATAGCTGTCATTAGCAACCCTGTCATGGTAGATTAGAAATCTACCAATTCTTAATCTCTTCCATGTATGACTGGTATTGATGAAGTTTAATGCTCTTGCTGTTAAGCACCCTGCTCTTGTTTATGCTATCAGAGTGTGTCCCTTCTGCAGCTTTTAAGCTTGTGAAACTAAACTCCTGCCAAACTTCTCAGGGATAAAACAGAAGCCAAGACCTTCTTGGATCCCTCTCCTCTGATATGGCTGAGGTAACAACAGGAACTGCACATTGCAAAAGTCTGTCTGAGATAAAAATTCTCCACTTGCCGAGTGTTGCAGCATCGTGAGTTGGGTGTATGCAGGATCTACTGTGTTGTTCCTTTTGTACCTACACAAAAAGGTAAGCTAAATTTTACACTGTTACCAAGGATGTAAGACTAAGCACATATATATATATATATATATTTATATATACACTTACACACGCATTCTTCAGTTTATTTTGTCATTGTTCATGCATCATGTGGTTTCTTTTCCAGCAAGTATTTTATGGACAGGTTGGCAGAAAGGGGCAGAGCCTTTCCTTTGCTACATGCTGTGAGTCACATAGGATATACATAGATTTTTATTTGGTTGGTTGGTTTTTTTTACAGAGGAGCTTTCTATGGAGGCAACTATTATCTACATATGTTCTTTCATTCCTATTTGTGGCAAACCTGACCTTTTTCCTTACTGCAGTGTGTGAAGCATTAGTTGTTTTAATTCTACTTCAAGCACCAGCTCTAAGTCAAAAGTTTCTGTATTAACAGGAGACCAAACTTTGCACTGAGAAAGCAGAAGACGAAAGAAACTAGGTGCAAGCACTAATGAACGAATCAATCAGTGGAGAGTATACACCACCAAGGGGAGACAACAGCATCTACTGATTAAAATGAGACACCAACAACTGATAGCAGGCTCTTCTTTTGTCTCTTGCATGTACTTTCTATGAGGCCTTTCATGGACTATATTATTAGTACAATACAATGAATGCTCTCAGTATTTCCCTTGTCTAGGTCCTGCTGTGATTCCCCCTTGCTCTGAAGCTTCAGGCTGCATGAGCTGCCAGAGGCAACTGTGTTCATGCATGTGGATGTGCAGAGTCCTTCACCTGAAGAGCTCAGTTTCTCATTATCTTACAACAAGATCAAGGACAAGCCCTTTTGGAGTGTGTTTTAAATTCTCAATTAATGTGACTGGAAACTTGAAAAACATTTTATATTACTTACAAGTTTCAGTTTTCTAAACACATATCCTGCTCTGGTTTACAAACCACATGAAACTTGCAGTAAAATGCAAGAAACTTCTTGTTAATCTGTGAAGAACAATTGGCTTGGCATTGTTTAGACTTTTATAATCCCTCAAATTTCAAAGGCTTTGCAATCCATTACATAAATAACGGTACAAGAATCTGTTATCTTTGTTTTTCACCTATTTTTCCCTTTTACCATTGTAAATGAGATAGGACTCTAGAAGAGACAAAAAAGATAGCCAGATACAAAACTAAGAGTCAGGGAAATACTTCATTGATTTAATGGTGAATAGAGAATCCTATAAATATATTGCCATTCTCTTCACATGAATTTAATCTAAACAGAAACGTTAGGACTTGCACTAAAATGTTTGCACTGGGAGACTCACTTCCAGCACTAGAAAGATCATTCATATGCTTATGAATGAAAAAGTAGAAGACTTCAGCAAAAGCTGGAAGCCACAGTCCAGCTGGCTTGCTGTGCTAGTTGGCCTTTGGGGAAGGGACTTGCATATAAGAGCTCACCCCCTTGAAAATTGGAAAGGGGTGAGGGCACTGCATCAGAGAGGATGGTCTCTGTGTCTCCACAGCCTGTGTGGCTTATGAATTTGGTGCTGTTTGGGTTTGAGGCAACATATAGAAGAAGGATCTGGTGCCATTGGATCTATGGTGGGGAGCCTTCTGTGAGCTGTGGAGATGGACCAACTCAACACAACAACAGCCTGAATCCTGGCTAGTATGCTAGAAATTCCTGGTAACACACTATAGATCACATTGCAGTTATGTCCAGGATATAAAGCAACACATTTTCCTGTCTGATTTAAAAATTGATTTTGAGCCAAACAATTGTAGTAGATACAATTGTTTCTTAAAGCCCACTGAGCTCTTGATCATGCAGAACTGCAATAAGTCACTTCATTCTGATGAGGCCTTCTTAAAGGCCAGATTGAGTCTTTATGGATCTGACGGTTGATTACTTATTGGTAAGAACTAAGGGGAAAGCCAACAAGGCAGATATAATAGTGAAAGTCTATTATAGACCACCCAACCAGGATGAAGAGGCAGATTAAATACTCTGTAAGCAGTTGGGAAAGGTTTCACAATCACTACCCCTTGTTCTTGTGGGGGACTTCAACTTCGCAGATGTCTGCTGGAAATGCAATACAGTATAGATGGAACAGTCCAGCAGGTTCCTGGACTGTGTGGAAGATAAATTCCTGATACATCTGGCAAAGGAGCCAACTAGGGAAGGTGCCCCGCTTGGGAACAGAGAAGGACTTGTGGGGGATGTAATGGTTGGGGGCTGTCTTGGGCATAGAGATTATGAAATGAGAGAGTTTTTGATTCTTGAAGAAGTAAGGAGGGGGGTCAGCAGAACTGCCACCTTGGACTTCTGGAGGGCAGGCTTCCACCTATTCAGGAGACTGATTTGCAGAGTCCCTTGGGAGGAAGTCCTGAGGGATAAAGGAGTCCAGGAAGGCTGGACATACTTCAAGGAACAAGTCACAGAATCACAGAATCATCATGGTTGGAAAGGACCTCCAGGGTCATCAAGTCCAACCTTTGTCCTAACATCTCTCTAATCACTACATCATATCCTCAAGCACCGCATCTTAATGATCAACATGGGTTCATGAAAGGCAGGTCCTGCCTGATGAACCTGATTTCTTTTTATGACCAGATGGCCCACCTAGTGGATGAGGGAAAGACTGTGGTTGTTGTCCACTTGAACTTCAGTAAAGCCTTTGACATTGTTCCCCACAGCATTCTCCAGGAGAAACCGGCTGCTCATGGCTTTGATGGGCAAATGCTCTGCTGGTTAAAACACTGGCTAGATGGCTGGGCCCAAAGAGTGGTGGTGAATGGAGTTAAATCCAGCTGGGGAATGGTCACAAGTGGAGTACCCCAGGGCTCAATACTGGGGCTTGTTCTCTTTAATACCTTTATCAATGATCTGAGGGGATCAAGGGCATCCTCAGTCAGTTTGTAGACTACACCAAGCTGGGTTGAGGCATTGATCTGCTTGAGTGTAGGGAGGCTTTACAGACAGGCTAGGTTGATGGGCTGATGCCAACTGTATGAGGTTGAAAAAGGTCAAGTGCCGGGTCCTGCACTTTGGCCACAACCACTCTGTGCAATACTACAGGCTTGGAGAAGAGTGGCTGGATAGCTGCTCAGCAGGAAGGGACCTGGGGGTGTTGGTTGACAGACAGCTAAATATGAGCCAGCAGTGTGCCCAGGTGAGCAAGAAGGCCAACAGAATCCTGGCTTGTATCATAAACAGTGTGGCCAGTAGGACTAGAGAAGTTATTGTCCTCCTGTACTCAGTGCTGGTGAGGCCACACCTTGCCTACTGTGTTCAGTTTTGGGTCCTTCACTACAAGAAGGACATTGAGGTGCTGGAGTAGGTCAGAGAAGGGTAGCTAAGGTAGAAAAGGGCCTAAAGCAAAAGTCTTATGAGGAACTGCTGAGGGAATTGGGGCTATTTAGCCTGAAGAAGAGGCTCTCTTCTCATGTACAGAGGAAATGGCCTCAAGTTGCACCACAGGAGGTTTAGGTTGGATATTAGGTAAAATTTCGTTCCCAAAAGGATTGTCAAGCACTAGAAGAGGCTGCACAGAGAAGTGGTTGAATCACTATCCCTGGATGTGTTTAAAAGTCCTGTAGATATGATGTTTAGGGACATGGTTTAGCAGTGGATTTGACAGAGTTAGATTAATGGTGGGACTCAATGATCTTGAAGGCCTTTTCCAAACTAAGTGATTCTATGATTCTTCTTAAGCACATCAAATGGGTGTGTATTTTGTGGTCGATGTATGTGTGTACATACACAGCTCAATGGGAGACAGTCTCCCTTTGCTGTGACAGAACAGAGGCTGAAAAAGCAAGCAAGTGAACTGTATTTTTCAAACAAGCAGTGCTGACACTTCCTTTGTGTTCAGAACCACAGGTGCAGCTGGGCTTTTTCAATGGTTTTGAGCCATGTGGTTTCTCTTGAGACTAAGGACAAAAATTGCAAAAAATTACTCAAGAGATAAAAACTTTACCCTTTCAAACAAAACTGCCTCTTTTAAGAATCTGTCTTTATGAAACAAACCAGATGTCATAATATTGGGAGACTTGTGACCTAGTACCTAGAGCTGCAATGCAGCTTGTAACAGAGAAGCTTGCAGGAAAGGGACAAGAATTGATAGGTGCTCATTCTTACTATTGTGAGGGGTAAACACCCATTAATCTTACAGCCCATGTTGCTAGAGCACAGTCTCAAACTGTATAGAGATACCTACAGCTTTGCAGGAACTAGTTTGGCTACCAGGAGCAGAACAGCAATGGGGTAGTCACAGAGCACTGAAAACAAGTAAGTTAATCCAGGAACAATACCACATGAAGAGGGCTTCTTTCAGGATCCAGGCTACTTTCAGTCTGGCTGGGTAGTGTGGCACTGTTCAGCCTTGACTTTTTTCCTGGACACTGGAAAGCATACATTTAATGAGAATAGCAACTAATTACTGTCCACCCTTCTGTTGGTGAGGATGGAGAAAATCCTATAGTGGGATACACTTCAATTCTCAATCCTACTTCCCTGGATGCCTGGCTGGAACTCCTTGAAATGGTGACACAACAGCAGTCCTCTGGCATACTGTCAAAGCCCTGTTGTAGGTAGGAATGACATGTGAGAGCTCAGGTTTTCTGTTATGTGCTTTCCTCATCAGAGAGTTCTAGCCCTCTGGAATCATCCTAGCTCCACAACTGGTTTTGATGGCAACTTTAATTCTAACTGCATAGCACCTTGCCAGATGGAAAAATTGCACTGGTGCAATTCTCTATTAAACCAACATGAATTGTAATATAGCCAGGTCACAGGAACAGATAAGTGCTTCAAAAACGGCATTATTCTGTTAGTAGTTCTTCAAAGATCCCTTTTCTAGCTTGTGGAGAATGTGGCAATTAAGCTTAAAGTCATTAAGAAAAAAGAGACACAGGAACTTTTCAGCCATTATCATCAAGTAATTACGGAAGTTTCATTACTTACCAGAGCTATGCTTCTTGTAACACAAATTTGAGCAAGCAGCGAACATTTTGAGCAGACTCTGGATGACCCTGCTTTACCTGTGGCTGGGGAGTAAAGGAGGGGGAACACAGGCTTGGCTTTTCTACTCTACTTACTGTACATGATAGCTTTTTCCCTTATAATACTCAGAGACTGGGATGGTGAAATCCCTTCAGTTCCAGCACATCCTTTAAGGTTCTTTTAAAATTTAGTAACAACTATCAGGACTTCAGCTATAGCTTAGTAATATATCATAATAACAGTTGGAGGGGGAATATCATTGTTAATTTAAATAATGTACTCTCAAAACCTTTCAAAAATTACTTCTTTTGGGGAATTTCATCATGTGTATGTTATATAGGACATCAATTACTTTAAACTCTTTTTAAACTATAGCATGGGATTGAAGTAGGAAAAAACGGGGTCATTGCATCCTTGTATTTGGGTGATCTTGTTTATTATTTTACTTTCACGGGGTGCCCCTTCCAGGCATAAAATGATGGCATGTGCTCTTCATGTTTTAAAACTTTTTTGACTTTTGTGGAATTATACAGACTGAGGTTGTCCAAAACATTTCAATAAATTGTTTCTACACCCTCAGTCTTTCTCCCCTGAAGAAAAAGACAATGTTAATTAAGAATTACATATACCAAAACACTTTCACCATTTTCAGAAGGAATAATTTTCATTTTTCTGTCTAAACTGAGTTTCAGTTGTAGTAAATTTTGGTAAAGAAAAATCCTGAAGTTAAAAGAGTTCAAAAGAAGTGAAAAGATGTTAGGAATAAATTTTGCTTAGCATAAAATACTGTGCCTTTAACTCTTTTCAATTACTATTATTGAAATAATTTTATGATCAAAAGTTTTATTTTTTCCATGGATTCCAACCAGGAATTAAAAAAAAAAAAAGCCCCCACAACCAAAACCCACAGTTGTTTGTATAGTTGTAGTCAATTGTCAGCATAATTTCAGAAAGATGTGAAGGTCCCTGAATATGTTCAGAGCAGGCCAACAAAGATGGTGAAAGGGCTGGAAGAAAAGTTCTCTAAGGAGCAGCTGAGGACTCTGGGTTTGCCTTGTTTTGAGAAGAAGGCTGAGGAGTGACCTCATTGTTCTCTACAGCTTCCTGAGAAGGATAAGTGGAGGGGGAGGTGCTGATCTCTTCTCTCTGGGATCCAGTAATAGCGACACATGGGAGTGGTTCAAAGCTGCATCAGGGAAAGTTTAGACTGGACTTTAGGAAGCATTTATTTATCAAGAGGGTGTTGAAACACTGGAACAGGCTTCCTAGAGAGGTGATCGATGTCCCAGGCCTGTCAGTGTTTAAGAGGCATTTGGACAATGGCCTTAACAATGTACTTTAACTTTTGGTCAACCCTGAATTGGTCAGGCAGTTGGACTAGACGATTTTTGTAGGTCCTTTCCAACTGAAACAGTTCAGTTCAGTTCTATTCTATTCTATTCTATTCTATTCTAATTCAGTAGGCAGATTGCCTGTGTCTGTAGGAAGAACAGAAAGTAAGAGTGATGTTCCCTTACAAATTCAAAATGTCCAAGAAAAAGAGCCTTCTTTTTCACACAAAGAAAAATATTTGTGTTATGTAAATTATTTAAAGACTCCTCTCTTTTATTTTGCTGGGTTTGGTGGGATTTTCTTCTATGTAGTCTAGAGTTTAAAATTGGAACATCAACCTTCAATAAGTTAGTATTTTTAGCCCAACTGATGACTTCTTTTTCCACTTTGACAATGTAGATGTTAGCACCCTTGACTGACCTTCTCTAAATCATTCAGGAAGTATGCTAACAACACCCCCTTCTTTCCAAGCTAAATGCTTTTAGAGGGTCCACAGGTTATCCAGAGCCTGCCCAAAGCTGGCTTCTGGCCTGAAATAAGCCTGTTTATTTGCATCCTACGTCCGGAGCCATAGGTGTGCCAAAGTGGACCATGAGGTCTTCCTCCAGCATGAAGGAAATTTCACCATCTAAAAATAGAAACAGTTTGGAAACAAACAAGAATTTCAGACTTTCAATGGCTTATATGACAGTTGTGCCATAGCTACGGAAGAGTGCACACATGATGTACCTGCTTAAATGTCAGTGAGGAGAAAATCCTTTCTATTTCACAAGGTTAAGTGGAAATGTCAGTCTGATTGACCGATGTTTTTTAAAGAGAGACTCAGTATCTGGTAGAAGGACCTAAATTGCCTTTTATGTTTCATTTGTTCCCATCATTTGGACAGTAGGATGTCTGTGGGGACAAAGAGTTTTCCTCCCCTCCTCGGGGCTGCAGTGATGACTGTCTGAAAGATTGCCACCTTGCCATTAATGCTCTGGGGGAAAATTGTCCACAGTGTTAAGCTCAATGGCTTCATGGACTTACATGTAGGATGAATTTGACTAACAGCTTCCATGTGAAGGATTATCAAAAGACCTGCTGGACTCATGTATTTTGTAGACGTACTTTTCATACAGCCAATGAGCTGTGCTTGGGTCTCAGCTGCCACAAAAGCAACCAACAGATTGCCCTGGACGACATCCTGTAAAAGTCCTCCCTGTGAAATAGTCTTACTTTCTTCCCTTTATATACAAAGCTGCTTAGAAGAGCATATAAATCTAACTGAAAAATGGCTCATCTACTTTTTAATTTATTGCCTTACTGTCACAGCAAGTCTATTTAATAATCTATTACAAAATGAAGTCTCTTATTTTTCCGCAGTGACAGTGTATAATGTACATCTGTTATCAAATTAAATGGAGGGACCAAGAGTAATCCTTGCCCCATTTATTAGATGGCTTTGGCTGTTCTTTTTATGTGGTCTAGTCAATTTTCAATTTGCTAAGACAAATTAATCTATGCACAACTATGGCACACACCCCAAGCAATAACTTTCAGTAGTGTGTATGCATGTCAGCCTTGTGTGAGATAACTTGAGTGAAAGCAAAATCATGGGTGCAAGACATGGTATTTTTCTGGCTAGAAATACATGTCATGTTGCTTGGGGATTTTGTCACAGATTTAATCTTTTCCACAGATGCAAAATTTCCATCTTTCAAGGGTTTTTTCAACTGATATTTTGATTTAAGACTGACAGGTAGACATAGAATATAATGTCACGACACTGCACTCTACTAGGTAAGATGCTGGAACACCAAAGATATTTATAGCTCAGAAAAAAATCTTCATACATACTTGACCTCTAGGATAATTTTCTTGGTTCGTGCCAAGATTTTACATTTTTACCTAACTGCTGAGCTTTGCAGAAAACTGATCACATGAAAAGGTCAAAGTAAAGCTGCTGCATTAGGTTTAGTTGAAAGCATTGATATATCCCTTGCACTAAAGCATTTTTTATGTTGTGTCCCCCAATCCATACTGCCACTGCAAATAAACGTACACAAGCAAATTTTTCCTTTATCATGGAATTGGATTGTAAATAAACCCATTTTGGTATGGTAAACTATGTGAGTTGCACTTATTTGTTATTTAATGTATTCTACTTGCATCCAGATACTTACTGTTTGGAGACGGCTGTGGTAGCTGAATTTTTAAAATTTAATACAAGTGGCTGAATGCAATAAAGGTTCTTCCTGGAAAGAGATGCTTCACCTTTACATATATTCCCACAGAACAGCCAGCAAATAGAGACACCATCATTACTGCTTCATAACAAATGCTTCCCACGTCTGATGATACTTCTGATGAGACCATTTCTGCAGTCACCACTCTGCAGGAGGAAGTGCCCATTATCTGACACATCAAATTAATGTTCGCCATTTATAGGCTGACCCCATGTGTTGAGGAGCATTGTATAATGCATGATGCTGCATAATTGAAGCAGGAAAACTGGAGCACAAAGTATGGACAAGAACAAGTCACTGGCAAAGGGAAAGAGCTCTTCCAGCTTTGCTTCCCATAAATGTGAGCTCAACTAAAATAGTAATTCAAAAGCCTCATAATACTGCTCAGTCTACTATACTGATGTGGCAGTGACTATGCATTGCTATGTACAAAGTTATGGCCTTGCCATAAAGCTATATGGACCTATCAGGATTGATAAGTCATTTTTAGCCTCCGAGTTTCTCTAGCACTGTAAGAAGGTGTTCTCCTCCCAGTTTTCTTGGTGGGGAACTGAGGTGGAAGTTTGCAGTAGTGGCCTAGCCACACTCTTCAGGTCTCTTGGACAAACATTTGAGAAGGTAGAGAGCAGGCTGTGCAGAGCTGTAATCAGAAGACATCAGTATTTTCATAGTGATATAGGTATGTGTGTTTTTAAAAGCTGACTTAGGGAGCTTCATGGTTGTTGCTTTCTAGCTAAGAAAGGAGCCTTTCTTCTCAGCATCTGACCTTCTAGGTAACTAAAAGCTGATAAACTGATAACTCAGGACTAATATGTGTTAGCCCACAGGGCATGTTATTTCATCAGGAATTGATTTGTGGGTCATTTATGTAGCACAGACATGAAAATCAACTCTTGTGTATCCAGCTATTCATCTAAACAGTATGATATTATTTGTATATATATATCATTTAGAGGTGGGTAAAAACCAGACAGTCATGCGGCCTGCTGCGCTCTTTGGTAACTTTAAAAGTCTAAATTTAGTCTAAATTTTTTGTCACCCTACTAAACCAAAAATGTATCGAAATACCACTCAGCAGCTTGCTGAACTTTTGGGCAGAGACTCAGTAGGGTTTCATGGGACTGTGAGTCTCTCTCTTCCCACCCCTTTCCATGGTCCTGAGTTCCCTAGGCACCGTGATCAGGCCAAGAGGGCAGGTAGTGTCCTTGTGGTACTCCTTTCTGTAGTAGACACCTCAGCATGAGGAAACAAGGGGACACTGACCTCACCTCAGTGAGCTCACCTAGAAAGCCACTAGCCAGATGGAAGAGAAAATGTGTAGCCCCTTTGGTATCCTTCCCTCTGTACAGCAAGGAAGCTGTGCAGGCATCTATGTGTCAGCCCCATAGAGAGTGTGGTGAAGCGATGGAACAGGACAGGGGATGCAGAATGGTACAGGACAGGGCTAAGCACTGCAGAGAGTGTCAGAAAGGAGTACAAGATTTATATTGCATCCTTCAGGATAACTATGGCTCCTCACTTTGCCATCCAGTGACATCGCCAAGGTTTAAGAAAGTGGTACTTCCATTGTCCTGGTACCGTGCTTATCACTGGTCCCACTGCAGTCATTGGAGAAAAACAGGGAGTCTCAAAGCTGGCTGATGCAAAGTCAGACTGACGATTTGCCTTGTATGATGAAGTAGCCAGCTCCCCTCTTACTCAGAGCTTGCTTTCAGAGCCTGCTATTAAAAAGTTTTCAGATGAAAACACAGCTTATATTTGTGTTACTAAGAGCACTGTGGGGACTGGTAAAGGTGCCCCTGACTCACTTGCTTCCCAAGAGTCCAAATAATCTCTTGAATGAACATCCTAGTTTGGTACATGCTTCTAAGTTAAGTCCTCCTTACCACACTATGCCATGATCCCTAATGGCTAATGCATTCAGGAATGTCATAACTAGTACATAAAAAACCTGGCAACATAAAAAAAATGAAAAAAATATTTATAATCAAGATAGTTATTACTGTATACATAAGTGTTAGATGATTGTCAGAAATTATTTCTTGAAAGTTTTCAAGCACTAATGAAAATGTGTTTGATTAATTTGATTTGATCCTTTGATGATATAAATCTAAGTGTGGAATGACCTTTTGTCTGAAATTACCTCTTGTCCTCATTTTTTTTCTCCAATTACATGAAAGAAGGACTAGAGGTTGACAAAAATCTGCTTTCTGCATCTGATTACACACAGGTTCCAGTCCAGGTGGAAAATATGCTAGAAGAGTAGTGAATATCTGTGCCCACTCAGAGGAAGAACTGTCACATCTATTAGACTTCCATAAAACTCACTGAGCATATAACATCAATCATTAAAAAAAATCAGTATACAAATAGAAGCAATATAGATTGTGAAACTGTAGTGTCTACTTTATGCAAAAGAGAAAACCTTCACAGTCTCCCCGTAACAATCTGTGTCTCATTAACTTATCCTATATCATGAATTCTCCACTTCTGTTACGTCAGCTCAAAATACTATTCAGCTAATTAGTAAATTACATTCTGATTTATTATCACACCTTTAACACTTTGAGCAGCAAGTGAAAGCAACTGATGAGTTCCAGTGAAAGGGAGGTGAGCAGTGAAAGTCTGAGCAGAAGTTTTGGTCATCTCCCTGTGTCTTTTTTTTTGGTATAATGGATGCCCCAGTGTCACAGAATATTAGAAAAATAGGTCTGAAAGTGAATGTCAGTCTTGACAAAGGTATATCTAACATTGTCTCAGAAACTTCCAATGAGGAAAACCCCACACCTTTCCAGGAAATCTGTTCCAGATCAACCTCTTTTCTGGAAATTAACTCTTCCTGTAGTCTGAAGAAAATCTCTCACCCTGTACTTTAAGATCATGACTTTTTGTTCTATCTGCAGGGGATATGGAAACATGGCATTCCTCTTCGGAGAAGCTTTTTCATGCAGGAAGACTGACTCAGTGTCTCCCTTCAGCCTAGTTCCCACTTACAACCTCCATTTCTTCTGTTTGCCCTAAGACATCCTTAGCTGTAGACCTGAGCTTGTATTTGTTGCTTTTCTCTTAATTATGTCTTTTCTGAAGCCTGAGACTCCCAAGGTGTTTTGGCTCATGTATACCCAGTACCAACCAGAGTTACAGGATTACTTTTGTGTGCTTTGTACACTGTATGCTCAGACACATTCTCCATTAGAAATCTTACCTTTCAGGATGTATGTAGCACTGTCAGCTCATATTCAGCTTCTGATTTACTAGAAGCAGCACCTCCTTTTCTACGGGGTGCATTTCTCCTACCCTCTTTTTGCACAGCTGATTATTCCTGCCTAAGTCAGAGTTGGATTTCACACAGCATTTTGGGGTGATAACTCCAACTGATCAACAATACTTTAAATTCTAATCCCATTCTTCAATACAGGGTCAGTTTAGAGTACTCTTAAAGTTTAAGAAGAGTGTTTTCTATTTCATCATTACTGTCTCCGTCTTCTACATAAAAAGTGAAAACAATGAATAGTTCACAGGAACTCTGTGAACCCAATACTTCTGTTTTGTGCCTTGGTGACCTATCAATATCTATTCCCTTGGTATGTTTGTACAAACACTTTTGAACCTTCTTATATTAGCTTCATCTAGACTGTGTTTCTTAGCTAGCTTGCAAGAAAGTCAGGCAAGACAGTGTATATAAGCTTACTGGAGTCTAGTAAGGTCACATTACTGATTCTACACTTTTCTTTAGACTTATTACGCTATCAAGGAAGAAAATTATTAGTTTGGTATGATATGTTATTTAGAAATTCAACCTCTTTCTTAAAGTCTTGCTATTTTCCCAAAATCTGCAGTTGCTCTGTAATTCATTCCAATAGTTTTCCTGGCTCGGAAGTTGAACACATCTTCTAGCTCCCAGCAATTCCTGTGTTTCCTGTTGGATGGTGCTATAATCAATCATTTCTACCTTCTGAAATGTCACCTATCCTCAGCTGGCATTGTCAAAGACAAGCTCTGACTATTCTGAAATTATTTTGTCTCATTCTTTAAATATCTTAAAACAATATCCATCAGGCCCAGACGGACTGAAAAAAAACATAGACGCGCTGTCTTTCCTATACTTTTCCTTTTATATTCTAACCTGAGTTTTTGTCCTTTTGATGCTGGTGTGAATTCAATTAGTAATCCAGTTACAGTCACATTTTCTGGTGAAGAGTGGAGAAAAAAGGACACTAAAACATTTCTGCCCTTTTCCTACCATCCATCAGTAGCTTTAGCTTGCTATTGAAAGCCATTCTCCTGCAGGGAAGCTGAAGGGAAAAGGACAAGGGTCCATACTGGATATCTGCCAAAGTTTTTCTACTCACTCCAAGATACTGGTTCAAAATAAGGTGCTATTAATCCACACAGAAGCAGGATAAAGACCCTAACAAACATAAAGGAAAATGATGGGGCTTCTGTAGAAATTACCCTCTTAAGGGTAGAAATATGAATGCATATATATATTCAGTTATCTCTTTTCTATTTCTTTTTCAAAACTAGATTAAAAGGGGGTACCTTTTTTTTTCTCCCTGATTTGGATAGTGGCCAGAAGGGGACTGGAAGGTTTGATTTCAATAACATTATACTTCCTGTGTTGAAAATAATGGGAAAAGAAAGGGAAGAGAGAAGATGAGTACCATCTTCTAGTGGTATGATCAAAACATATAGCTTTCCTTCAGTGTGAAAGAGATAGGAGATAAGTCTGAACCAGTGCATACAAATGATATATTCCAATTAATTTTAGCCCCCTAGCCCATGGCAGTGAGAGGAATGCTAGAAAATTAGCCAATGTTATTGACAAGACATCTCGAAAAGGAGCAATGAAGAATGATACCTGGAATGTTATTTTTTTTCAAACGGGCTGCTTATTCATCTTCAAAACATCTTTTGAACTGAGAAGCAGTTTAACTATGGCACTTCAGAGTGTGCATGTAATTACCAAAAAGACTTAATGGCAACATTCCCTAATTCATTTTTCACACTTATTTCAATTATGTAATGTGTTAGAAATCCATCTTACTCATTATATCTTAAACTGATTGAGAAGGTGGTAATAAGCATCCAGTTAACAACAACTGAAATACAATAAAAGTTAACTATAATTATTCCCTTTTCCTTAAAGGTTAATAGTAGAGAGCTGTGCATCCTCAGGGCTCAGTACTTTTGCTGAAATGTATGCATGGAAAATTTAGGTTGAAAATATTTGCCTGGTATCAGCAAAGGAATTATAACCCTGAAATGTATGTAATTACAAGTCGCTACTCAGAAGCAGTTTTACGGTGGTTTTCCATTAGAAAGGCAAAGGCATAATAATCCAGTAAATTCAAACTATCGTTTTCTCACTAATAATCAAAAGCAACATTAGGCTGCAATAACCACACAAACATGAAGATAAAACAATTAGGATGGATAAAGGTTTGATGTAAACATAAATGAATGGCATGAACAGCCAGTAAGAATTACGGTAGTGAATTTGCTAAATGCAGGTTGGAAAGTAGTGGAAAATGCGTAAAGTACATAAAATATGAGATGAAGGCATGTTTAAGGAGAGGACATGTTTAAGAGAAGGCATGGTTAAGGGTGATTCCAAAGCACTGTCCCAGGACCCTGTTGCACCATAAAGATTATGCCTTGTCTTTCTCCTTTGTTGTAATCTGAGCCTATATAATGAAATACTGTTTGCGATGAGTAGGGAATCTTATCCCATGACTCAGTTTCTACAGAGTTAAAACTATGGGCTCCAGTACTAAAGAAAATAACAGGTACTTAATTACTCCTCCTTAATCCAAAACATCAGAGTGTGTGCAGGTGGCAGAGCACCCTTCTGCAGCCAAAGACTGGGCAGGTGGAGTCTCTGCCTGAGGAGCGTGCTCTGTGTTCTGCTGCTCACTGAGCACCTACGGATGTCCCATCTGCAGAAGACTGCTTTTCTTATGGTGAGACATAGACTGTAAGGCTCCTTTTGCAGAGGCAGCCTATCACCCTGGCCCAGTTTGCAAACTGCGTTAATGGAAACTTCAGTGAATATTTAAAGAAAGTACCTATTTGTGGAACTGAGATTTTAAACAACTGTGGTGATTAATGCCAAGCTGGAGTCTGTGTATGGTAGACATTTCCACTGGGGAATGAACCGAGTGAGAAATTATTAATTTCACAAGGCCCACCTGATGCTCAATGCAGAGTTTCTTTTTTTCTGTCAGATGTGCAAATTTATACATTTTAATGCAGCACACTCTTCAAGAAATCTGCAAAGAACACACCTTCCAAGAGGTACATAACACATACAGTCACATCCAACCAAGGAATTCGAAACTTTACAGCTTCATAGTCAAAAAGTAAAAAGCAAAAAGGCATTGCTGTTTATGAGATGCAATGAGAAAAAAATATTCTTATGTGAGGTGCCTAGATTGAACTGGCAGGCAGATCAATGTATTATCCAGCGCTTGAATGTAAGAGTGATATATTTGTTTCCTACAGCGCTGCAATTGTAAAAATGAGTCAGAGAATCAAACTATCCATACTTTTATGAATATTTATTATCTCACCATATGGATTCTGCTTCTATTTATAAGATCTTTTAAATATTCAGTACTATCTAAAGATGCTCACAGAAATGTAGAGGCAAGTTCTTTTTATACACCTCATTGTATTATATGAAATCATTTTTCATAATAAAGTAGAAAGAAAATTAGAATTATTTTTTAATTGAAAGTGGCCATAAAGAAAAAGAAATTAATAAAGCATGAACTGGTACCTTAAACAATCCTTTTTTATACTTAGTTATCTCTAGTCTTATTGAAACTTCTGCAAATCAGATATTTAAATGAAAAGGGATTACACTTTTATAGCCTGTGCTTTTGACATTTTTTTTTTAAAAAGCTAGGAAGAAAACTTAATCACAAAACCGTGTTCTTAGTTCAAAAGTTCAGTTACACTTTGCCTAAAAACAAGACCTTTTGATTCCTCATGTGTCCTAATTCCCTTATTAAACACCTCATAAGTATTACAGATGATGTTAAGATCCCAAGCTATAACAGAGCATATCTGACTCGCCTCACAGTAATGCCATAATGGTAGCCATGGGAGAATCCAGACCGATGCGTCAGCCTTGCTGTTGGACTCATTTTCACATAACTGAGTTTCTTAAGATTTGTGATCACTTTAACTTCTATTATGTTTCACAGTAGAGAGGGGTTATTGGGCTGAGTTATGGCCTAATTGTTGTTTGGGTAATTCATGAGCTGCTCCCCTAGACCTCCCATGCTTATGTACATGCACCTGAAGAAGGTATCACTCTTCACTTCAGAATCCATGGATGAGGCATTCAATAGCTGTACTGAGTTGGTGTCATCCTAATGAGTTAACAAGCATAAACTGTGAATGTATCAGAGGAGTTAGATTATTTAAAAGATACTTCACAACAGTATTTATAGATACAATATTGTGAATTAGATCTGGAGGTGGTGTTATGCAGGGTCTATATGCTGATTTGTATCAGCTTAGGGATCTTGTCCTTTGGATGAATTCCACTGTACATCAGAGAAGAAGTTACTCATTTTCCCAGGAGTTTGCCCTACTGAAAGCTATGCACACTTCAAAAAGCAGCACTTTTGCCTCTGGTTTTAATTCAAAAGGTAGCAGGGAGAATTTTTTTTCTATATTCAATTGTCCCTTAGTTTAAACCTCAGTAATTTACCCTGATTACAGAACACTTTATGTTTAAGCCTGAATCAAATCTCTTAGGTGTAGAACTTTAAAATACTGCAGGTCTTTAAAGCAACTGCCTCTTGCTTTTCCAGCTATATCTAAAAATCCAGATTAAAGAACATAGAAGAGCATACACTGCCCATCCCTTTTTATTTTTCTCTCTCTTATTCTATTTTATACCAACATAACTTCACTCTTTTCCCTGGAGCTGCCCATCATTTACACTGGTGAGAGAGTAAGGATAATCTCAGTTCATCTGCAGGTATATAGGGAAGGAATAGGTGAAGAAAATGTGCAATTTTGGTTACATTCAGACCTGGACCAAAAGGAATCTCTTTTCCCAAAATACAAACCTCCATCAAACAACCTACTGCACCAAATGCATCATTTTTTACAATCTTCTGCCTGTCAGCTTTGAATTTAACCTCACTAGCAGCTGCTGTGATTTGAATTCAAGAAGAGATCAGCAGAGATATAAGTGAGAGGGAAGAGCTCAGAGGTACCAGCCAGCTACTAGTAATGGGGTACAGCAGATTACCTGAGGTTGGATTCGTTCTGACACCTGAATTTCATTTTCCATTTGTGAATCTGGTGTTTCAACTTCCCTTACAGGCAGTGAAGTCAACTGAAGCCTGCCAAACTGTTCGGCTCACACCCAGCCTCTGTTCCACTGCACCTAGCACTGTGCAAAGTCCCCCAGTATCCTGCCTGCCTTGGCTGCTGGACCAAACATGGAGTCATCGCCTTGGCCCAGTGCTATGCCTGAGAGTCAACTGAGGGCATTTCAAGCACTCTAGGGCACCTCACACAGCACTAGACACCTCCGTGGGGGCAACTGATTCACACCCCTGTGCCTCGGTAGCAGAATAACCTTCCTGACTCCCCTCGGTGCGTTATCTAGGGATTCAGTTTGGTGCGCATGTAGGTGTGCAAGGGTACTTGTGATGCCATGGTGTAACCCTATGGACTGGCAAGTGAGGCAAGGATGTGTGTTCTTCTGAAATGGGAGCTGCAGGGGAGGGGAATTCTGCTGATCCTCGCTCAATGTAGCTGAGGGCACCTATCTCATATCCTGCACCTCCCCAGGGACCTCAGGAACACCTGTAATCTGTGATAAGGCACCTTTACTTCAGTGCCCAAGCTTAGAACTGAGCCTCTCCCTGTCTGTCAGCTGAGCAACCAAATCTGCATATCAAGTAGTCATTTTAACTAAAATCTAGCCCTAATTCAGGGCTGGAAAAATAGAGAACATGAGTGTGGGCAGCTACTATATATGTGCTCATCGGTCAAGTGACATTTTAGGGCAGTGTCTTCCTCTCATCCTGTGGACTTCAGCTCTGTCTAGAGGCTCTCTGCAGTCCCTGTAGGGTGTGCTTACACGAAAGCAGTAAACTGTTTATTAAACAGCTTTAAACTCTTAAATTTGTCATTTCAAAGGAGACAGTAAATCACTTCATGCTAACCAGGGACTCCATTTTGGTATGTAGGTCTTTAAAACATAAACATAGGCAAAGCAGAAAGGAAATGTAGCTCATACTAGGTTCGTATTGTGATCTACTCTCTCATCATTTAAACAAATAAAATATAAAGTTTATATTAGGACTGAAATAAAATATTAGGATTAAACAAAAACTAGCCACACGCAGTAATTGGGAGCCTGGTGACCTCCCAAGAACCAGAACATTTTAGTGGCTCTCTTTATACAGTCTCTGAAGAATCCATGCAAGTTCATCCTTACCCCTCCTTTAATGGAGGAAGCACTGTTAAGGAGTTAAGAGCATTAAAGACCTCATAACAGCTTTCTGACAAGATTGTTTTAATTTCAGGAATATTATGGTGAGTGAGAGCTATATAAAGATAATGATAGCATACACTGTTTCTTTTTTTTCCAAATGGTTATTTAAAATATCAGCCTCATTGAAACAGCTGCAGACGTCTTGTAAGATCCATACTGAAGTGCCTCACAGACCAATTTCTCATTTGGATCCCCAAGACTGGCTCTTTGGCAGAAGGATTGCAGAGTCTGCATGATATTTGTTCATTTTTAATTTTAGCATTGGCATCACCTCTTAAAGAGAAGAAGCAGAAAGGACAACACATGGGTATATGGTTGTTAATAGCAGTGTATCAAATCTACTTTTTAGTATGATGAAAGGTGGTTTGAATATACTTAGGTACCTTGGATGACAATGATCATTACTCACTTACTGATGTGTAGTATTTGTGCAATGGAAGCACACCAGGATGTGACTCAAGAAGCAAGTCTTCTAGCACTAGGAATGGTATGAATGTAAAGTTAGGTCTTCAATTTTGCTTTGTTGACTTTAGCCAAGATGAAAACTGCAGGTCTTAAAACACTAGCACACACATGGAGATGTCTTTGGCTCTGGAATCTAGAGAATATTGAAAGGCTTATTGTCCAGGGCCACTTGGCAAACCTTGATGTCAAGGGGAGGTGGGGAACAGAAGGACTTTTGGGAGTCTCAGAAAAAATCCCTGAGATTGTAGCATGACTTTCAATATAGCAGAGCGCAGGTGGTGGGTGTAGACATGCCAGATTGTGTTGCAGCCCAGTGGGATGGGGAAAGAAATCTAAATTCAGACACTCTCTAGCTGCCTCCTCAAGAGCTCTTTGCATTATTCCAGGCTCCTATTTATCTCCTGAGAAAGCCTGATAATTCTGCCTCATGTGACCCTGCTTGGGGCACTAGGACTAGGACATCACTGGGAGAAAGCAATTTATACCAGTCTGTCAGTGCTTACCACCCCAAGGGAGAGAAAATATGAAAACCAGCAATTACAAGACTCTAGATGTTCAAAACCTATCAGAAATAAGAAGTGAAGAATACCTGTCCTTTTCACAGGGCAAATTGTTGTTTGGCATTCTCCTAGCTCACTTCTCACCCTTGTCTATATGCTTACCACCTACATCCTGTTCTCCTCCAGGGGTTTGCTGTAAGTTTGGGAGAGACTGAGTGGGACATGATTGCTATTAATGCGCTGTTAACAACCAAGAGCCTGAGTTAAGGGGCTTCTGTTCTTTGGAAGAAACCACATCTTTAGTCCTGCTGATAAGAGACAGAGAACTAGGGGTAATCCAATTTCTTCTCTTCAACTCTCCTATGCAGCTGCTTCTCAGCACTGCATCTTTCCCTTTGCCTTGCGATACAGCTGCCACCTCTGTGAGGTTCTCGTGGTGTTTGAGCCGCTCCTCCTCATCTAGAGGTGCTGGTTTCTCCGCATCCCTCCCAAACTCATTGTCCCATGAGGACCTGCCAGGAGGATGACTTTCTGTGGGAGGTGTAATGGGGGTGGTGCCCCAACACAGCCAGCCAAGAGCTTCCCATAGGTGGCAACTCCCACAAATCAGTAAGCGCTGTTATTCCTAAGGAAAGCTATAAGTAGGGTTAATAAGTATGTGCATTTCTGCTGCAAAAAAAAACCCCACACTACCACAATCAGCTGGGCTTGCATTCTGAATGTATATACACACCCAGACCTTTCACCAGGGGCAGATAGGGGCTGTGACATCACCGTACTGAAAGGAAGGTAGGAGGAGAAACACAATAGTGGGAGCATCTAACTGTTCAGTAGGTTTCTGAACAGCAGTGTGGCACAGCAAGGACAGCTTACATGCATATTTGTTTTCATGGCAACACATTCCTCTTGGCACCCTAGATAACAGTGCAGCAAACTCTGCTACTAAGCATAGTGTTTACATTTGGCCACACTGACTCTATTCCCTTGATTGCTTTTATATCAGATGAAGTTCACAGAGCTCCAGGATGAAGAAGTACATAGGTGCTTTTATGAGAATAGACAGTATATATCCTTAAAGAAGACTTTTAATTTGATAATAGTAGCAGTCTTTTTTTGAGGGAATTTATAGCAATAATATAATAAAAAAGAGGACTTAGTATTAGGAAGGGCAGGTTTCTGTTCTTGCTGTTCCTCCCTGTGCTAGCACACCAGATTTTCTTACTCAGTATGCTATTCAGTCCAGGGACTGATTTTATTGTCAGAATTTGAAGTATTGATTAGAGGTGGTGAAAAAGAGTTCCCTGGTATCAAAAGAGCTTTGAAAAACAGCATAATATGAATTCCAGTCATGTGCGTGCCCTTTCATGGGCTGCTATAGGCTTGGTGATATCAGTATCCCCTAAATATGTATTAGCATTGATCACTTATTAGATTGCCACATATGACACCTTTAATTGAGATAAAAGAACACTTTTTGCAATTCTTTTCCTCACCTATGATAATGACAAATAACACTCTTCAGTGCTGACAGATCAAGCAGACACGTGAAAGATGCCAAAGAACAAGGACTAGTATTTTTTGTCAGATTTATTCAAGGAGATAATCAACTATACATATAACTATCTCTGATGTACCTCCCTCTGCTTCCCTTCATTTCGCAGAGACAGACATTCAGGCGATTTCTGCAGGCACTATTTTCTTAAATTCACATTCATGATTCTTCACTGCTCAGCATCTTATTATTGCACCCCCTCATGTTTCTAGCTCTGGGGCTGACAAGGGCATAGGCAGCCAGGATCTCAGTGTCTCGGAGTACAAACATCACTAATCATTAAACTCTCTATCGAAACAGTGCCTCGGTAAGGCTAAGTTATTTCTACCATGTGATTAGAAATTCATACTCTTATGCTCGGCTACACTTTAAAAGGTATGGTAAAGTGGAGTTAACATTATCTGTCTTATTCCTATTAAGGTGTAGGTCCACTATCATGTTTCCTGTTTTGCAGTGCTCTTTGTGTGAAAGAGATGCTGGAGGTCATCTTGAAAAACTTCAGCTACAGACAAGTCATTTACACCAGTCCTAGTCATTGTCAGGCTCCTGTACGGCAAGCAGAGAGGAGCAGATGCTTTTATGGGTGAGCTATCTGACAGACATGACATCTGCTTCACAATGTGAGGAACCAGGGTCTTGAGGTTGTGACCACATTAGCAGTAGGTATCCACATTGCAAATATCAGCAGTTGTAAGACAAACCTCACCATCATGTCTTTACTTGGTTGTAAACACACAGAAATTTTGTAATAGGAGGGGACTTGTGCTGTAAGAGGCTTGATGGAGGAAATGTATGGAGAAAATTGTTCCCCAGAGATGCTGAAGATCTTAATTATGTGAAAGGACTACAGATGGCTAAATAAGTTACTCATATTTAGTGTCAGATTTTGATGCTTGTATTTAGCCTCAGAAATAAATCAAACTGCAAACTGTCCCAGTGAAAGAGAATACACTTCTTCAGAGGAGACATCTTTCTAGGTAGAAAACGTTGGTATCATAAAAGAAAATTGTGAACTTAATATCTGTAGTTACACTTGTGAGGAACTGGTGGTAGTTGGAACACGTGCATGTCTTCTATGCATGCCACCTGAGATGGAGGAGCTGAAACTTCTTCAGCTGGACTCCCAGGGGAAAGCTAGATTCTGCCTGGATTGTGTTTCTCCTAGAAACACTGAGATGCACCAAGTCTGGAATTTAGCAATAATATAGCTCACCACTACTGCAAGTAACTTAACAATGAGAGGCAGGCTTTGTTAGTGCTTCACGACAGAGTATGGGCTTCGGTGGATAACCAAAGGAAGCAGAGGTTATATTTAAAGAGCATAGCATTTACATTTTTAATGATTGCTCCTTTCAGTGATCCATAATGATGAAAGGCCTAACGCATCAATCCTTAAATTGCCTAAGGAAGGAAGAAGACATTTTTGCTGTAACTCAGCACCTGGCAACTTGGTCTTCACAAGCAAAAAAATTTTATGGATTCAATAGTCTCAGTGAGCACCTTAGATTTAAAAGCAGTGCCCTTTTTAGTCAATCACAATCCTGAATTTATGGCTTTCACTGCAGAGGATGAATCTAACCAGAGAAATAGGATAAGAATTAATGGATTAGTCTTGCATCGTTCATTGACATTCCTTCATTCATTCTCAGATCACTCACTCACCTTCTTGATATTCCACTCAGTTAAACCTGGAAAATGTCCTCACTTCTTTTTGCCAAAGAAGACTTTAAGACCATTTCTGCCAAACTTTGATATATATTGCCTTTCTTTTGGACTCCTTTTGTTTTGGCTTGTGTTCCTTAAGTGAAGCTCACACAATTAATCTGATACATTGTGAGGTCAGAATATCTCATTATCTTGTTGTATTTATTCTACTCTTATGCTAATAGAAGACTTTGCCTTTGCAAGGATGTTTAAGTTACTTCAGAAATACATCCATTTTGGCCATTGAATGATACTATTCCACTACCAACTTAAATACAATTTAAAAATAGAGACATGGTTTAAATGAATCTCCAGTCAGAACACGTTGCCAAATGAGATGCATGCCAGCGTATGGCATGTCAGATAGCAGCAGCTGAGAATGGGAGTGGAGGAAGCTGAAAGGCTCCGGAGAGGCAAAAGCAGTAGGTAGCTCTAAGAGAATGATTGTTTTTTCTGTCAGACACGAACCCATGAGGTTTCACTCTGTTACAAAACAACACAGATCGCGCTGTGACTGTTCCAGACAGAGATGCAACAAGCTCATTGTTTTGTATGCAAACACACTAAACCAAATCCTCCAGGAAAACTCACTAATAGACTGCATAGAAAGATAATAGGGTAAAGGATAGCTTGATAAATTAAAGTGAGTTATCTTAAAAAATTTTGCTATCAGAGCTGTTAGTTTGGTTCCCACAACAGTACAATTCACAAAAAAAAAGCCTTGTTAATTGTTCAGTGTCCTTTATGCCCTTAGTTAATAAGCTGAAGCTCAATGGGGAGTTCTTCCCTTGAGGAAGAAAGGCTGACAGTGGATTTAGGCATTGCTGATGTGGTCAAAGATGTTTAGCTGCTAAAAACGTGCTGGACCTGTTTCTCTGGCCACAGCAGCAATCACACAAGTTCTCTGTTCCCAGCCTCCCACAGAAATTATCCCTTAGGTCTTTCTCAGACCCCACTGCTAACACTTCTGTTAATGCACCCTGTGCTTTTTGCTACCATTTTCCTCAGTGGCAGGTGCCCTTCCCTCTTTCTATCACAGATGGTAGGCAATCACAGTTTCAGCAATCAGTTCTTACATGCCTGCATTTGTCTTGCCCTTCTCCACTACCAAATGATTCACCTTCTTCTCAGTCTTTGCAGCACGCAAGCCAGTGCTTGTGACAGCTTTCCTATCATTTCTGCTACCTGGTTGCACAGAGTGGTTGAATGTCCTCTTTACACTTACCTTGGGTGAAAGGCAGCTCTTACACTAAGAACTTCAACAATATTTCACTCAGCTCAGAAACTTCTTATTTCACAGTTAAAGGTTACACAGGCAGGCCCTAATGCCTCTCCCACTTAAATGAGCTAGATCTCTTTGCCTTTGATGGGGCAGAATTAAATCTTGATATGTGAAAGCTCTCCTCTGAGGTGAGATAAGCTATTCTAAAGTAATTTTTAAATCTGTCTGTTTAACCAAGGAATATACCTGAATTTTCCTGCTGTCATTCTCTGCTGTCAAATTTTAAACTCACTTCATAAGCCTGTTGTTAGATCCCTTTGTCAAATACTTAAACCCAGAAAACACTGAAGTGGATGTTTAAACTGAGCCTCAGATATTATTATATATTATTATTTTGTTAGTAGTAGTATTATAATCATTATTATAGTATTATTAAATTCTAAGTGTCATTGTAGTAATATTATATTGGACAGGTGTCTACTGAGAATTTTTACCAAAATAGTATCTGATCAGAGCCTTCCTTTACAGTTACACAAAGGGATATCTCTGATACATCATAAAATGGTTAATGATTTTATAAAACATGCATCAGCTTTTTATTTTGTATTATCCTATGTTGCCTATTCTGCTTTAATCATAACAGGAGTAACAGGCTAATTTAAACTGATAGTGACAAAGGACCCTATTTTATTTTAATCTCCATTATGTATCTCTGGTTTTGTAAAGAAACTGTAGTCCTAAATTATATCTTGCATGCAACTGAGAGTTTGTATAAAGCAGATGAATGCTAAAGAGAAGCAGGGCACTAGAGCCTATATTGTACATGCAGCCCTGATGCGCAGGGTTCATTTAATCATTAAAAAAAATATGAAATCAAGCCTGTTTTGTATTTCTGAAATAATTTTTACATAGATGAAATTTCCAGCACTGAATTTAACTTTTAATAAATGGAAAGGTCGAGTCTTCTATTCCAAGAAGTAGTTTCATAACTGGATGTGCTTATAACCTTACAAAAAGCTAATCTACTGCTTTTTTTTTCAGTATCAAAAATACTCTTGCTAGTGACGTTCATAGAACTATGAAAGAACATCTTGTTAGGCAAGAAGACAGTAGGCCTCCAGCAACTGAGTGCAAGCACATTTATACCTAATAAATACAGATTTATTCATATTCCTGAAAGATCTCTATTTTTCCACCCACCAAATCTTGCTGAACCTCCCGTGTTATCAAGCTTTAAGTGTACAGATCTACAAACATGGGTTTTTTTGAGGTAAGCCAAAGCACTTCAGCTAGTCTGGTAACTAGCTTGTGGGAGTTGGTCTGTTACATTCCATTGCTGTAAAGATAGGTTAATTGCCCAGTGAAACGAGGTAGGCTATTTTGGACTTGTCACTGTTCAGAGCCAGTGACTGCAGGGTACTAGGTGCTGTAAGACAAATCCATTGCTTCCCTCAACACTTTTTCATTTGGGCTGCTGTGCTGTAAAGCTGGATGTGATAGCTGGAAGAAGAACTGCCTTTTTTTCTTTTATTTAATTTTTCTTTTCTACAGCAACAAGGACATTGCTTGATCATTAGCAGAGATATAAAGGGTAGGAATATTCATGTATTTGTGGCTAGTTTTGTATCTGCCTATACATAAAGTCATTCTTCAAAGCTCATGCACCCACAAAACATGAATCCTTGTACATCTGCAAAGGTCTGAAAGGATGGTCTACGATTTCTGTGCTGCTAACTTATCTTCTTTTTTTTTTTTTTTTTTAATACACATTTAAACTGGTGGAAGCTGCTGTCAACTTATAGAAGCCATTGCCAATATACCTTCTGCAATGTGTTCCCTGGTAGTGATGGCTGACGAAGCCACCGTCCCCATGGCTGACCTGTCAAGGCCAGTGTCTCTCTCTTTCTCTGCAGCTCTGTCTGCACTGTAACAGAACCTGAATGTTTGCAGCCTCTCTAAGAGCAAGATAGGTTGACAAATAGCCCCATGACATTTGCATTGAAGAATTACAGCTCAGGTCACAAATTCCCACCAGTACACCTCCCAGATGCTTCAGCCACCGGTGTTAGGATGGGAGCTGTGTACATTAATTTTGCAATAACACTTACCTTCCAGTTAAAAAGGGAACAGTGTTCTTTTCTCTGCTTCCTTTACTTCTGAATCCCTTGCCATGAGGTCAAAACAAAAAATTAACAAAAAGGCATTTTATGACTATATTTCAACAGTTGAGGAGGGGTCAGAAGTCTGAATTTTATATTTTAGACATGTCTGGGGTTTTGGTCAGAAAGAGGTTTATCTTCCACTCCTGAAAATCACTGCAAAGAGAACTCTCCTTTTGATCTCAGTGAGTTGACTGACTCGGAAACACCTCCTATCACTTAACATATTTAACCACACCAGAAAGAAACAAGGAGCTTTCATACCAAAATAAATATCTTCAATACATAACAGTGCCATTTGCAGATGTCCTAAAAATGAAATATTTGCACTAATTCTTAACAGCTGGCACTTCTTTGAGAGGCATTTTGTCTAAGGTGTGTATAGCTTCATTACATTCATGTCACTTCAGGCACGCGAGTGATACATTGACTTTGTCTATAACTGCTGTAACCATCACAAAGTATAGCCATTGCCCCTGAAATCTTATAATCAACTTGATTTTACTGAGTAGAATTGATTTTCCAACAGTTACAAATTAAATTAACTAGTTCTTGAATATATATTGGTACCTTATTACTCCACAATGAAGTATGATAGGCTGAATTAGGTCATATATGATTAGGCAAAAGAACAGAGTGAATATGCAGTATGAAGTCGGTATGATTTATTTAGATTCTAATTTGATAAAGAGGCTTTCAACATCTTATTCAAGATTTATTTTCCAATGGACTCACCACATTCATGGAAAACTCTCCTAAAGTCCATATAGATAACAAGATATGATCAAATAACAAGTTGAAGGAAGCAACTGTAGGAGTATGCTAAAGTTGTGTTTTGTTTCTTACTAATCTGCAAAAGAGAGCAAACAGTGGAATTAACTTCACATGAAAGGAGAAGAGTACCAGCTGTATTAAGAATAATACAAAGAAAACCATAACCTAAAACAATGGGCAGAAAACAACCAAATTAGGTTAGCCTTGACTAGGTGTGAGCTTTTATGGGTGAGAAATAAAAATTCAACCCCCCAGTGTGACATGAAGATGCCACAGAATAATTTATATTTCTGTTTTAAAGACCCAGAAGCCTTGGAAGTTATAGGCAAAATCATGGCATCAAGTTTCTGTCCATTGTCAGTCCAGGGTTTAACTCGGGATCAGTGCTAGAACCTGGCCAAGAATAAGGAGAGGGGCAGCTCTGACTCCCCTTACCTTTCCACTAAGAAGCACTGTCAGTTCAGGCTGATCATCCTGGCAGGGCAAACAGCCAGTGTTAATTCTTTAGATGGGAAAGGAATGAGCCAGGAACCAGCTCTGGATGAACAGTGTTTCATTTCACCTAGTATGAGCTGTGTAAAGTCTGAACTTCTCACTCTCCGTAACTGACCTTTGCAAAAAATGATTTATCCTATATGCATTAGTCTTCCACTCCTAATGTTAAGGTGAGATGAATCACCTTTTAGAGGTCTTTATATTTCTTTATGGTTTACTGCATTTTCTTGACTAACTACTTGGTGCCTTTAGTGCATGCCATGTGCCTAATCTGATTAACTCTCAAGGTGTTTTAAATGGCTAAAGTTAGGAGATTTGTTAGGAGATTTAGGACTTAAACAGGTTTCTGGTGTGTTGGCAGAGCAGTAAAACTAAATGCCTCTCTTTATTTGAGACTCGTGGCAAACCTGCACTTCAACATACTGAGCAAAACATCTCTGAATTCTTTCATCCTGTGTCACACATTTTTTAAAATCTCATCCTGTACTTTTATATTCAGAGCTCTGGTAAATTTTAAATATGAAATACACTGCAATAAAAAGACAAATGAGAATTATGGTCCTGATGCTTCAAGGCTTTTATATGTGCATAATATTACTCTGTTTATTTGTGACATTGCTTAAATACTAGCAGAATATAAGGCTATATTTCGATCAAGAATACACAGCAATAATTCTTCAGACTGTCACAGAAAATGAACACAGAAAATGTCCTATTACGCAGGAGGCATATAAATTTATAGAAGAAAATCTAGCTAAGAGTAAGACAATAGTCACTTTGGGACCCCCTAGAGATACTGTGAAGAAAAGTGAGCATAGTGATAGAGAACGTGTTGTACTATGCCACTCTCTACTAAGGTATGTGCATTGATATATAAGAGATGCAAATCTCACGTGGGCCTGTAATCTTACTGGACATTCTTGGTTTGCTTATTTCTTTGTCCTTGCTTGAGGGAAGACATGAAAGTCATACTCTGCACAAAGCCTTGTTAAGCTTAGCCTCAGTAGTACAGATAGTAGGAGTGTGATGCGTAGCAAGTTGACTAACCAGGCACAAGTTTTACATCCAGAAGTCCCACTACAACACAGCTAAGAATGGCTACCCTTAGCTTGTCCTTTGCTATAAACTAATAGTTTGAAACACATGGCAGGCAAGATCTGGTAAGAATTATCTGCTGCCCTCAATTATTCATTCTGTAATGATGAGAAGGAGAGTTAAGAATGGTTTATTAACAGGACAAAGACAGTATTATCAAGTTTCTCCACAGCCTGTTGACAGCTGCAAGTCATGTTTCCTTGGTCTTCTTGTCCTTGATATTTAAAGCCATTGATGTCCCATGAATTTGCTAAGTAACAGCTTCTCAGTGGCATTCATACTCCAGCAAGTTGCTCACACTTAAGCAATATTTTAAGCACAGTTGTTCCTGGGGCTTGATCCTGTAAAGCTCAAGCACAGAGTGTTGCCCATGCAGGAGTAAAGCTAAGAAAAGTTGACAGGCAGAAGGAGGAGTTACAGAGAACTCAAACCCACAGTAATAAACCCAATGCTGTCTTCCCCACTAAGGACCAGAAATAAGATATAGAAGAAGAAATACATGGTTTACCTGTCTCATTAGAGTGTCTAAGCAGGTGTAGGAGATTATTCATAAAGATTGACCTTAGCCAGAAGGTCTAATTGCCTTGGGTTCCCTCAAGAGCTACCAGGTGATTGCACCTGAGAACAAGAGAGTAACTGTAGGTACTCTCAACACCCCTTTAGTCCAGGAAACATTTTCTCCATACAGACTACAGAGAGAACTTGGGTAATTACTTCTGCATTTAGCTCCCAAGTTTTTGAGCACCATCCTCACCTCAGGCAGTACTCTCATTTTATTTCAAGTATTTATGAATGAACAAGAAGGTAGGGTAGGGTCTTGAAAGTCATTGCTTTTCACACTTACTGTGAAATTTTCAAATTTTTCTTCCATAATTGCCATGCTGTTTTCTAATGAAAAACAGCAGTGGAAAGTGGTAGTGGAAACAAACAGAAAAAATTCTTTGTTCAGTCTTGATAGTTACAGTCCTGCTGCTCAGCATGGGCATTATAAAGCACAGTGGAGCACTGCAGACAAAAATAGTCATTTGTCTCACAAGGCAAATATTTAGGATGCATGGGAAATGAACCTGCAAACATCAGTTTGTCATATTGTCTTGAAGGTCAGTCCATCTATGTGCCCACTGGACACACGCGAGCCACAAGCAAACATGAGCAAGCTCTGTCCATACTCCAAGAGACGTACTGTGCCAAGGTGCATTTTTAAAGTCTAAGCCTATGACAGTCTCATGCTTCTCATCAAACCTCACAGACCTGGGCTTAGTAGCATACTAATCAAAGCAATGCAGCTTTTGGTCAGGTTTCAGCCCAGGCAAGGCTGTCTCATATGTACCAGGTATGTACTATGTAAATATATCTTGAGTGCCCTTCTGTCTCCAGGACAATCTGGTGCTTTCAAGTCCATGTCTGTGTTGCAGAGCTTTGTCAAAATAGCTTGCTTTCTTATGGTTTGGTACTTTCAATGCCATAGTTTCAAGAAGTTTCAGTGAATGGGTTTGTAAGTCAGATCCTAAGGTATTCTGACACCCAGCTTTCACTTCAGTCTTGGCTATGTGTTAAAAAATTCCTTTCTCAAAAAAAAACCCCAAACCAAACAGAAAGGATCTTCCTATATTGCCTCCTGCCTGGCATATCAGAGAGAAGGTGAAGATAAGGTTCTGCACCTTCTGCACATTCTCACACACATACATAGGAATTTATCATCTGGCTTACTATCAAAGATAGGGGCACAAAGGAGTTTCCCTGTACTTCCTGTTCTCCCATATGACCATGTAGTCATAGTCATGATCACTTCTCCCTAGTAACTACAGTGACACTTGGGAAATAAGTCTGACCTTGGTATTTTTACAGTGAAATCATCTGTCCTTCTTTAGCTTGCCTGTGTATCTAAGTGCTTATCTTGTCTTTGATGCTCAGTGAGAAGTTATTTCAAGCAACTGAATGTCTGAGTTGCTGTGCAAGCAGCTCAAAGAGGGTCAAGTCACATGTGACATCCTGTAACACTGCTCCTGGGATCTGGATTGGACCCGGGCTGATGGCTGGGCTGGCAACAAGATCGTAAGAACCCATATACACTTAAACTTCAAATAAAATACTAGGTCATGGTCTTTCATCTGACCCTTCAAGGCTGTGCTGCAACTTGGTCTAAGTTAATCACAAAGTCAGTACTGTTAGGTAGCTCATAAAACAAACAAACAAACAAAAAACCCTATAAATATTGGTACTTAATAAGGATCCAAAACAAATAATACTGAGCATTTGGCTCTTGAGAAGAACAACAGTGGTCCAGACAATGGGAGATATTTCTGAATTTATGACAATCTCACGAACCATGTTTGATAGGTAAATTCCCTTGAGCTTACCTCAGTGTATAGCCCGAGAGAAAAAAACCTTTTGTGGCCCAGTAGAGTGGCTCCTTTTCGGAGAATCATGTTTAATCACACCTAGGTCAAAATCACAAAAGCCTGGTAAAATAAATATGCCATCAATCAGTATAATCCAGGACGTTCTGCATACTTACATACTTAAACCAACTTACACACCCCAGCAAGCAGGTCACTGAGAAAAGGAGACAGTTGGGTGGACAAAGTTCAGACCTTGGCACAGAAAGCTGCGATGTGCTCTTGGCTATTCCGCTACTTTGACCGTGTGATTAATATTGTCTATGTTGTTGCTTGCAGTACTGTGCCCCCTGAGGCCTCAGTCGTCAACTAGAGTCTCACTGTGCTGCTTGCTGGAGGATCACAGAACAAAAATAACAGCCTCTGCCTCAGAAAGCTCATAGTGCTAGCATTGTGCAAGGGAGGACCATCAGGCAGGTCAGACACACAAGTAAATGAGACAACACTCATCTGCATCACAGCCAGAAGTCGTCATGTGGCAGCAGCTTCACTGTAGCAAGAAGATTCCTGGACTTCAGAGAAGAGATCTGTGGGAGAAAAGGGCATTCACAGGAGATATGTCTCAAGTTTGAAGATTAAACTTGACAAGTTATTATCTTTTATTATGCCTCTGTTTATAACTCTCTGTACAATGGAGATAAGGTTGGAACCCCTCTTCAAATACTACAGTAGATTCTGACTCGTTAGTGTTTGGCTGATCAATGAGTAGGAAACTACAGAAGTTCAGAACCAGCTGCTCACTTCATTTTTTAGAAGCAGGAGCCTAAAAATAATTCATTTAGAGCTGGCTGTGCAAATACAAGGAACATAGTCAGGCAATAGATAGATATCTAAATGCCACTTGTTTGCCTAAAACTTAACATGACCAAAATATCATAACGTAACTCAAACAATATCAGGTTCTTGTGTTTATGCACCTAAATTGAGCCCTGGCTGTCTGATGTGCCATGTACGTATTTCGTATCTTCTTCCCCACTCAGCGGCAGCTTCATTTGTTATAGGGGGTTATCCATTCTCTCTCACGCTGTGTACAGACTGGGGCAGGTTCCTCTGCTTACAGTATGAACTATTTACCTGTATTGCCCACACAAGTGGAAATGACTCTTTTGGGTACTTCATGTTGATTTCATAAACAGTTATTAATTTTTCTTTATGAAATTTTCTGCAAGGAAGTTTGTTCTGATTTTAATAAATGTCAATAGAAAGCAGCATGTGGAATACTACATAGGAAGCATATCTGGGTGTCCTGTACCTTTTGAATTTGTCATTTAAGATAGGAAGTGCTTCATATTATTGGCCGAGTCTCTTTCAGAATTGTGCATAAACAACAAGGACAGAAAACCAAATCTGATCACTCACAATGAGCATGGCCACAAGTAAGTTTATTTTCAGACGGCTGGTGGTTCCCAACTTTATCTGTGGAGAACAGGCAGAAATGGTGCTTTCTTCAAAATGATACTCCCAGATGAAGCCAAAGCACAGCCAAATGTTTAATGCAGTAACAAAGCTCACCATTTTTTTCTTGAAGCACTAATAATTTAAGAATTTTTTTTGAGTAAATGTCAGGCAGAGTTTATTTGGCTTGTAAGATAACTGGGGCTGGGACTCAGACCTGGACAGTGCCTGACACAACAATGCTGCTCCACAAAACAAGGCCAAGAGCTCAGTGTCAAGGTCATTTTATTGTGTGCAAACCCATTCCTAACTAGGCCTTCAGCAGATAAATTCAGAAGAAGATGTGGTAACGCTTCAACAGTTTTTAACTTCTTCTTTCCCCTGTACATCTGTAAAATGTCAAGCAGATTGTAGAAACCTATCCAGTAAATTCTCCTTTCGCTAAGCTGCTCTTGTTTCCATAGCAGTTAAGTTTCCCTGCTGTGTGACAGGAGGCTGCTTATATTTTCTGCTCTCCTACTCTTGCCTTGAGATCAGTGGTAAAGATGTTGATGTGAAGCACATGTAGAAGAGAATCCGGTTATACCATCTCTGAACGGGGTCTGGCTGTCATGCCAGCTACTGCTCACCAAGGCAATTAAATGAGGTGCTACTTCTTTCCTTAAAATTAGATGACATATTTGAAGCTTTAACCATATCCAGGAACAGTCTTTCCATCACTTTCAGACAGAGATAATGACATCAGCCAATCCTGACACAGCTCTGAATATTTACTGCTTCTTTTATAAACTGATATGAAGTCCTCCATGCACTGCAGAGTGCTGAGGGCTTGGGTTTGATGGATTTTGTTTTTTAAAAGTGGGGTTTTTAACTTTTTACTTGAAACAGAATAATAGTATGAATCCTGATAAAAATGAATAGTAAAAGTGCCTCTGAAGCAGAAAAGTAATTTTCATATTTAAGCACATTTGAAGATCCAATTAACCTAAAAACTGTCCTAAACTTAGAGGAAAAAATGAACCCAGGGAGATTATTGGCAAGATAGTTTATCTCCATCAAAAGTCACATATCTCACTGGCAGCAAATTCAGTTTTAAAAAATGACACAGAACCAGAAGCCAGTAAATTTCAAAGATCTCCTTCACTTCTAAAATTACTTAATATGCTAACACTGAAGTATTCAACAGCACTGGGTTGCATTTCCAAAGTTTCTCCACTTGTTCTTATTTACATTAAAATATAGCAGAGTCTCTGCAAGGCAGCTGGGCAGCATAACTTGAGGAAAAATATTCCAAAACTGATGAATTATTTGGAGTCCAGCTACCTCACCAAGCAGAGGAGAACAGAGAATACTATTTCCCGTCTTCCTTATGCCTCAGAAAACTTAGAACTAGAATTTGTGTCAAGATGGACATTTTTCTCCCTATTGCATGAACAAACTGGTCCATTATTTTGCAGCTTTTGAGTACCGAGCTGCTGGCAATGATGTTTCCTTAAAAAAACCAGGAAATTCAAAGCTATTTCTGCACTGAAAGAAAGGGAAAGAATCAGAAATGCAATGAGTGAAGGTACAGGAATAAACACAAGAATTACAAATTCTGGGGTTTTAAAATATCCTTAATTTGTAATGTATGTTTTAACAAAATTATTTGGAGTGCACTCTTCTTGTTTACAGGTAACTTTATTAGCTTGCTGTCAAAAACAGACTTTCGTTATTTTGCACAGGAAAATGGTTATAAACACAGGTCACAGTCTGCTTTTGTGATTAAAAGCTGGACAGATGACTGCACACACGAGTAACCACAAGTTACATGCAAGAATTAAGAATTAATTGACTGCTAATGAAGTTTCTGACCCTTATTGTCTGCTGTTTAACCCTTTTAAGCAGATCATTTCGGAACGAAAAGCAGCTATAAAATAAATAATTACATCAGACTACAAAGCCAGCCCATCAAACTCCATCCTTCCATTCTTGTTTACATCAGCTGAAGAACCAGCTGTTGATTTTAGCTGCTCTCCAAGCTTTCAAAGACTTCACTACTTGTTACCTTTTGGCCATAAGCCCAGAGTTAGCTTTAGGGAAATTAGGTTATTTTCCACTTTCTAGCAGCACAAAAGTTGCAAAGGAGGTTGGATTCTATGTTGCACGACTTTTGCTATGCTTCAAGAGCAGCAAGAGCAATGCTCAGAACACATCTCTCATGAAGTCATTAAGGTTCTGTTTCACAATCCCAAAGTCCCCTTCCACAGACATCCTGCCGTGGGCATTGTTGTAGCCATTACGGAATATTTCAATAGAAAGAGTAAAATTTCTTTCCCCAAAACTCTTCTTTTCTATTACAAACTAATTAAGACAGAATCAGATGCTATAATGAAAGCCATTGGACCATACAAAACAACACCTGAGTCAGGGCAGAAGCAGCAGGTAAATATGACATTCTCCATCAAGCTTGGAGTCACCCTGCTCAGAGTCTAGAATTATCAGACAGGCTTGCTCAAGCCTCTGTCAAGTCTGTCTGATGAACATTTGGTATTGGCTCAACATATACTGGAAAAATATCAGAAACTGAAGAGTGACATGATTATTGGCAAATTTTGATATTTTGGCTATGTAAAGCAAATAAATTCCTTCATCTGCAAAAAAATACAAATAAAACACAGAAGAATTTTCATTTTACTTTTTCTTAGGATATGTTCTTCATGTATCATGTTGTTAATTACTGCATGGCACATGCACAACCTGCATAACGATGGATATCTTCCTCAGGAGTTCTTCCTTAAATTAAACTTGGAATGCTTTTTAAAGCATTTTTTTCATGAACAAGGAGACTGTCCTTTCTCTATATCTTTTGGAGCACAAAAAAAATGTTTCTTCAATAGAACAAAACAAGTGGAATTTTCAAAAAAGCATAGAAAAGTTAGAAGTATGAAATGAGGAGTGATGGGAGGATCTCACAGCGTATTTTTTTTCATTAAAAGAGACAATTTTGTTAGAGCAAAGACATTTCAGAAGAACACATCAAGTTTAGTCAAAAGCTTAATGCATATATCAGTTTTCTCATTTCATTTCAGCCATGTTATTGTGTTGCAACGAGGTAAAAATATTTCTTCAATGGGGTCATTTAGGAACATGGTTTAGTGGTGACCAGGCAGGGCTGGGTTAATGATTGGATTTTAGAATCTTGAAGGTCTTTTCCAAACAGAATGATTCTATTATTAAATCAGCTTCATTAAAGTGCTTATTTTACATTCATTATTTAGCATTTTATTCTTACATTTGAAGAAGTCCCGTTAACTATGTCGATACTATCTTTCACAGTTACATTTGAAAGCATTCCACAGGCTCTCCAACAACTGACAGCCCATGGCTCAAATTGTACTACAAGTAGAGATCATACCTGAACATGCCCTGTTCTCCAATCTACCTGTATGCAATTCACCACCCCTGCTTGATTTCCTGTGTGGACAATCAAGGGATAACAAAGAAGTGCCTGTTGACTTTCCAACTGGAATCCTAATATGACCTATTTAGTTTCCTCATGATGATTTGGGTCTGAAGTAGTCATGGCTACTTTGGATTATAAGCAGAATCAAATGAAATGCCAAATTTTAAAATTGCTGAGTGCACAGTCAAATGCGCTATATTTGATTAATTGCGTCATTTTGTCTAGAAAATTTAATGTTTCTAACCCAGAAGACACTTTGAGATACCACAGAAAAGCAGCATGGGGCCAAACAGAAAAGCTACCCTGGAGCCTGAAACCTATTTGATACCTAGCTTTATGAAAATTTTTACAGAAATATAAACACTCAAAGGCTGAATTAAATGTCTTAGTACCTTTAAGGACCTGGGCTTTTTGCAGCTATTTGTTTAGGTTTTGTAATTATGCTAATTTAGATTTGGCAGCTGTTCTGTCTTTCTGTGAATTATTTGAAAGGAACAGAAGTCTGGGGGAACTAGAGTCGGGATTTTATACCATACCATGAATGAAATATGTTTCTTTTGTATTCACATTACGCCTGAGTAACACAGAAACCCAGCTAATTCCTGATAAGGGCACATGGCAACAATTTTTTGCTCTTCTACTCAGTTTCAGTGATTCAGCTTCCACTCCTGATTTTTACTCAGTAGAAGTGCAGAAACAGTACCTATAGGCTGGCTGAACCTCTTTGCAAGGAACACTTCACTCTGGGAGGACAATGCTGACTGGTGGATTCATATGGGAGGCTCCTGATTGCACTGAAGATCTTGGACCAGACACCATGACGCTACTACCCTCTAAGCTGCTTGTATATGTAATAAACATGTATGTGCATTGTCAGGGTACAGCAAGGGGGCTGCCCACCAGGGCCAGACTGGGGTCACCCAGCTGCATGGGCCAGAGCAGGCTTTGAGCAGGGGCAGCCTGACCCCATGCTCCCCATGGTCAGGGAGAGCTCGCATGAATTGCAATGCATTTGGTGCCCTGACCAACACATTTGCTAATTTAATCTATGTTGGGGAAAAAAATGTAGATATAAGTGAAGGGTGAAGGGTGTATTGCTTTCAGCAAAAAAATAGGTTCAGATTTTAGAAAAAGTAAAATTTCTTGACTAATTAGCTTTTCTTTGCCCTCATGGATATTAACCTTATGAAATTGCTGTCTCTCAAAGAGAGAGACAGTAATTCCCTTTGCATTAAAATGAGTTCCCATTGCTCATGAAGTAGAAATGCAAAGAACAATACATAAGTCTGGGCACTTCGCATGTGTGTGTCCCAGCACTACTAAACAAGATGTAGAAAAATATTTTCCATGATATTTCTCACTTGGCATAGATACCTAGGAACAATCCTTTATATCTTCTTTGAAGTGAACATTTTGTACAAAGTGATGGATGATGGCACGAAAGGAACAATTAGAATCATAGAATCATTTAGGTTGGAAGAGACCTTTAAGATCATTGAGTTCAACCATTAACCTAGCACAGCCTAGTTCACCACCGAAACATGTCCCTAAGCACAGCATGTACACATCTTTTAAATCCCTCCAAGGATGGTGACTCCACCACTTTCCTGGGCAGGCCGATCTAGTCCTTTGCAACCCTTTCAGCGAATACATTTTTCCTAATATCCAATCTAATCCTCCCCTGGCACACCTTGAGGCCATTTCTTCTTGTCCTATTTACTACTTGGGAGAAGAGACCAACACCCACTTTGGTCTTGCTACAACCTACTTTCGGGTAGTCATAGAGAGTGATAAGGTCTCCCCTCAGCCTCCTTTTCTCCAGGCTAAACAATTCCAGTTCTCTCAGCCACTCCTTATGAGTCTTGTTCTTAGACCCTTCACCAGCTTTGTTGCCCTTCTTTGGACATGCCTGGGCACCTCAATGTCCTTCATGTAGTCAGGGACCCAAAACCAAACATGGTATTCGAGGTGCAGCCTTACTAATGCTGAGTAGAGGGGCATGATCACTTCCCTAGTCCTGCTGGTCACACTGTTTCTGATACAAGCCAAGATGCCATTGGCCTCTTGCCCACCTGGGCACACTGCTGGCTCATATTTATCTGGCTGTCAACCAACACCCCCAGATCCTTTTCTGCCAGGCAGCTTTCCAGCCACATTTCTCCAAGCCTGTAGCATTGCATGGGGTCATTGTGACCCAAGAGCAGGACTTGGCACTTGGCCTTGTTGAACCTCACACCATTGGCCTTGACCCATCGGTCCAGCCTGTCCAGATCTCTCTGTGGAGCCTCCCTATCTTCAAGCAGATTGAAACACCTGCCTAACTTGGTGTTAGGCTGTGAACTTACTAAGGATGCCCTTGATCCCCTCAGATCATTGATAAAGGTATTAAAGAGAACGAGTCCCAGTACTCAGCCCAGGCAAACACCACCTGTGACCAGCCACTAACTGGATTTAACTCCATTCAACACCACTCTTTGGGTCTGGTCATACAGCCAGCTTTTTACCCAGTAGAGAGTATGCCTGTCTAAGCCATGAGCAGCCAGTTTCTCCAGGAGAATGCTGTGGGAAATAGTGTCAAAGGCTTTACTGAAGTCCAGGTAAACAACATCCACAGCCTTTCTGTCATCCACTAGGCAGGCAACCTTGTCATAGAACGAGATCAGATTAATCAGGCAGGACCTGCCTTTCATGAGCCCATGTTGACTGGGCCTGATTGCCTGGTTGTCCTGTATATGGTGCATAATGGCACTGAAGATGATTTGATGTGTGATCGCACTTCCACAGAATTGCTTCCACAGAGCCAAAGTGAAAGTATTCTTAAGGAAAAGATAGGGTGGCAGAGTCCACCCCCTAGCCTTACAAAGGAAAGCCCTGTGCTCCCCTAAGCACTGGATCCTCCTCTGGGCTGCAAAGTCCGGAGGAAATCGTAGACCACTGTGCATCAGACAATTAGTGCTGCTCAGAGAAACATTATCCGACTTTTTTCTCTTTTAGATATCACTTGAAAGTGCAAAAGGAATATGGAGGCTAATCAAGAGCTCACTTCAGCTCTGTACCCCAATCTTTTCTCACTCACTTCACTGGCAGCTTGTCAGAAGACATGTGAAGCAGCTTCAAGTAGGAGATTACAGTCAGTCTGCAGAGTGGGGTGCCTGTAAGTGCTCCTGCACACTCAGCATCTGTTGCACCACACCTGAGTGCTGAGTTATGTCAGCCAGAACACACAGAACAAAGAGCCATCTCTTGTTTCTGAAACAGAGTTGGAAAAAGCTGTCGTACTTCTACTACCCGTCACTTACCCTTGACCTAAACAAACACATTGCCTTTCTTGACAAACCTCAGTTATCCCCATCAAATTGTAGAGAAAGATAAAAGGGCAGAAAAACCTATCACCTTTGCAAAACTAAATCAACTCAGAATCAGTTTCTAAAAAGAGATGATAAGGATTTCTTTGCACAAATGACAGTCCCATGAACTTGCTCTTTGTTTGCACTCTAATTGAAAAGAGTTGCAGTAGCAAATCAGAAACACAGTAGTAAGCACTTGGTTATAGCCTGTAACACCAGATAGCACTGATAATCATGGTTTTACACATTTCCTACTCTAGAAAGAAATAGAAAGATATGCTAGACAGTGTTGGTAGCTTAGTTTCTGGATTTTTTTTTTTTTATGCAGTGTCCTGTATATAGACTGTGACTATTCCAGGACAATGAAGACAAAGACAGTTTGATCTCTGTCCCGTGGTCATTTTTCAGGCCTGCATTCTAGAAGCATCTATTGAACCACTTTTATTCCAGGACTAGAGCATATGAACAATAAAATAAAATTACACTTGGAAAATACTTTGATTGCATTGCTGATTTTTCTTCCTCTGGGGCATCAGCCTAGCTGGCCTGAATGTCTGCAACTGCACATCAAAAACTAACAGCAAGTGGGAAAACAGGACACACATCAGGAGGAGGTGATCAAGCCATCTAACAAACCGAAATATTTATCCCTTTGCTCAAAATTAGTTTAAAAACCTTCATTAACTGAATCCAATCTGTTTCCAAAAACCTCTTTGCAAAACCACTGTGAAAAAATCATCCACTTCTAGGTATGCCTGCCAGTTGCAGAGGATGCTATTATTTCAAGTTAAATTAAAGAGGACCAAATTCTATGGCAATAGGTCTGCAGGCATTTGTATTACAGGAAGCAAACTGAGTTTTTCAGATGACATCTTATGAATTTGAAACAGCAGCTACAAGATAATGTAAAAAAATAAGCATGCTTCCAGACCCAGTATCTTTCTGAAGGTAATTCTTTTGCACTAAGGAGCCTACCGCCTTATATAGATTATACAGATTATGAGATATTGTAACCAGACAAGGGAAGCTACTAATAATTTGTAAGAGGTGTCAGGCAAATGGAGCAGCAGATTGCAAATACTGATTTATCTGCATTTTCTTATTTCAAACTCTGGGTGTTATGGATGAAGTTGCAAAAGTTTATCACAGATCTGTTCACTGAAACAAATCTTACTCTGTTTTTATATTATGCTTCTGATACTTCTAAACAGCCTATACTGAGGCCACAATTGTCTGCACTTGACTATACTTCATGATATATGCTGAGGAATTATTGCAGAACAATATTTTAGCTTTTGTTCTTAAAACTGTAAGTCAGTTGTTTCCAGTCAGGGGTCGTGTTGGCCTTTGGCACTAGCAGTGATTTTCCGTTGTGCTATCTTACACTTCGCAGTGGCAAGCATTATGTACAATTGACTTTTGTCATAGGATCACTGTGACTCTTACAACACTAGAAGAGATTCTAAATGTTTTCAGTGTATTGCTGCTGGTGTGGCAAGTTTGGGTGGACAGCACTAACAATTCTCACAGAGAAGAAAATTGGCTCCTACTGACATTTCTCTTGGCAGCAACAAGAGTGTCTTATTGACTGTTTCTCCAGTAACACAGCTTTTCATGCTTAAAGAATTATGAAGAAAAGTCCTTTAAATTCAGCTTTTTGTTGCTTGCAGAACTGCCTGAGGTGTGACACTGAGAACAAAGTGAGTTCCACATTTGCTGCAGGGTGCACCGGGGGCTTCAGCCTCCCCTGAGCTCCCCCTGTGTACTGCTCACAGCAGGCAAGGGAGCACAAGGAAGGTTGCCGCTCTCTGGAGAGGAGTACATGACCATATGAGACATGTTGTGACCACATTCATCAAGTCAGGATGTTACTTTTAAGAGAAGAAAGTCCTGATGTATATCTTTAGCCAAGGGATAACTGTTGAGTAAGACAGTCTGCTTCACCCTCTGAAGGTTGCGGAAGTCTTCTAATAAATGAAGGGGAGAGACTTATGTCTTCTTTCACCCTGCTGTTCCATCCAATGGCTATGAGCCTCTGAGTTGCTCATAGCTTACTGCTCCAACCAGTCTTCCCCACTGTCTCCAGCTCTCTGTATCGCCCACTGTCAAACAGCAAGTTCCACTCAGGCATGCTGGCCAAACTCACTGGAATGACTCCCACTACCGTGCTCCTCCTGAGCTGCTGCAGCTGGCACAAACATACTTACAGACAGCAGGCAGATGATCACTGAGTGATAGCTGTAGCCGATTAAGTTTTGATCACATCACCTCCCCATGTATTTCCTGCTGTTTCTCTGCTTGACGTTAATGCTTCAGTAACACAGCTTCCTTACTTAGTGTGTGGCTCAGTGGGAGAGTTTACACCTGGTGTGTATTTCAGCAGTGTAAATATTCCCACACATCCCATAGCCTCGCACCTGAGAAACCATTTTGTCTTCTCCCTGCTGGGCTTGTGTTAGAGTAGGTGGGATTAGAAACTCCAGTCATCTGCTTTTGAGTTTACAGCATTTTCTTTGAGGCCCTAGGGGCATTTAAGGAAGGGGTTTTCTATTTGTTGGCCTCCTCCAGAAGTAAATAATTACCCTATATAGTGCAGTTTTGCAGCTATCATACTCAGCTTTGGCAGGTTTGCCTCTGCAGCTGTTTTCCATTAAGGCAGAAAGACTCCTCGACTAAGCTCTCAACATGTAACTGACCTCCTAAGGCTCATCAATGAGAAGCAGCAGTGTCATTTATCAGCATGTGCCAAAGCACTTTAGATACCTTGTTCATAAGTTTACAAAGAAAACCCAGCCAATTCAGGCAGAGGAAAGGTGCAAAAGTGAGTGCTTCCTGAAACCCTCTCTTATATGGGCCCACTGTTTTCCACAAAATCCCATGACAAATTCCAGTCTTGCTCCAAGTTTTGCTCCCATCATTGCTTTCCCATGCCAACAGGATTCTTATTAAAATCAAGGAGGAGAAGGTGTTTGGGAGAGGAAGGATATAATATGTCTAAAAGCAGATTTTAGCCTGACTCCTGAAAGTGGCTCCACTTTCAAACCTGCGTACCTAATTTGTTCAGTTAATTGCATATTGGCAGTGTTGGCACACTGAAACGTCTTTTTCCATGTAATCACACTGCACAAGGAATACCTGCAATCCAAATTACATGTGAAATCACATGCCCACAGCGTTAGATATTTGTCATCAAGCAGATACATAGAATAGGGGAAGTCTCTAATTATAGCTGTCTCTTTGGCAGAAAATTTTTTCCTATACTGCCTTGCATACAGAAAGTTCAGTTGTCCACCAGTCTGCATAAATGAACCAGCAATTTAAAGCCAATTAGCCATGTCAATTGAGGTAGTCAGAGCCCTCCATATTTCATAAATTAAGGGGAAGGGGAGCCCCATCATCTGACAAGGCCATTTCTGTACTTTGTGCTGAGCAGTGTCCTCTGCATAAATTTACACTGACAGCAAGATAACTTGTATCTTCTGACTAGTTCAAAAAAAATACTGTACATAAATGGAAACATATTTCCTAAACTAGAGGGGAAAAAAACCCAAATAAATTCTAGTTCCTGACATGATCTGACCATATAAATATGGCTGTAAATCATAGAGCCGTGGAGATATGACATATAGACAGTGAAATGAGCCTTGTAAACCACTGCTTTATATAGTACTGCTTCAACAGAAACACAGTTAACACTTCTCCTGTCCTCAGGCATCCCAGCAGTCCTGCCTCAGCCTGTGAACCACCCCGCACCATCTCCCAGACACCTTTCACAACATTTGCCAGCACCCAGACACATCTACTCACTGTAATTAGACCAGTTTAAATAAGAAATAAATTAAAGCTTCTCCCTTGAGCCTCTCCTTGACTGTGTATGGTACTGTTCTCTTCAGACAGATCTGCTCTAACAGCTGTGTTTTGTGTTTCAAGCCCCATGAAGGGAAGGGCTGCGAGGAGGGGAAATGGAAAGTGAGGAGCCAGCTGGCCTTGGTGCAGTGGCCATTTCCATGGTGACTGGGTGTGCTGGCCCCACTGTCTGGCTGGTGGGCTGCCAGGCTGGAAAGTGTGATCCTGCCCACCCTCAGCATCTTTTTTTCTGGAAATTGGTGTTCCAAGTGGAAAAAAAACCTTCCTGGGGGGTTTCCTGTCTGGATGCCAGGGACAGCCTGGCCTGGCTCTGCAGCTTGCTGGGCAGCAGTGTGTGGACATTTTGTCCTATGATGGGGAAAAAGCAAACCTGCCCAGAGTGAAAAATTCCCTTTTTTCTTTCTTCCCATGGTGACAGGGTAGGTCAAAGATTCCACATCAGCCCTTATTACAATGTAATATCACTGGAAAGCAGCTCTTTCGGTTCCCTGCTGGCCTGTGCCTTGCCAAAGCTGCCTTCTGGCATCAGAAGTGGCGTGGAGGCAAATGGAGTATTTGCAGCATCCCAGCTCAGTGTGATCCCCTGCCCTGTGCTCCTGAACTGTGCCTCGCCTCACAGCTGAAAACAGAGAGCCGGACAGGAACAATTTTAATTACATTTCAACACCACAGGGTGGCCATAAGCTCCTGTGTTGTCCAGCTGTAGCCACCTGGATCTATCCAGATTACGAGTGTCTTTGATGTACAGTTTCCCCAGCAGCATATTAAAATAGTGTTAAGAGTGGCGGTGGTTGATCAACAAATGGAAATAGCTCAAAGTGAAGCACAAAATACAAAGGACTGCTTAAGAAAATATTGCCTGAGGAAAAAGGTAGCTGGTGACTCCTCAGACAGCATTCTGTGTTTTATCTCCCATCAGAGGCCTTGCTAGGCCAGTCAGAAAAATGGGAAGGTGTCAGCTAGTCCTTTTTTGTAGAAAACCACACATCTGATATGCGTACTCATAATTTTGGGCTTTTCAAACCCTGAAAAGTTTGCTGCTACTTTCCTGAAGTGGACCAATGACATTGTTTTTCTTTGGAGCATGATCAAACAGCATATCTGAAATACACCTCTTCATTTACATACATGTCTATGGTGGATGCTGGAGGCTTTTTTTAAAGACCTAAACTTAGAAATATTTCCTTTCAGTGTTTATGACAGGTAAATAAATCAATATGACAACATAAATGATCTCAAAGCTATTCCATCCTGTGAGATGTAATATTCTTAGGTGTTGTGGGATCCTCAAAGCTGTTGCTGGCACTTTTCCCTGCAGAGTTCACACAAGGTTCAGGATTCATTAAATCTGTGTAAACTGGAGGAAACTACAACTCTACTTAGAATAGAGGGGCTTCTGCTCCTGATTTTGGCATGTCAGGTGTTGTGAGTACTGGTCCTGGTCCTTGTGGGGAAAGACGTGGGCCTCATAGCCAGATAAGACCAGAAAGGTTTTGGTTCTGGACACACCTACCCCTGCTATGAATCTCACATAATTACTTAAGCTAATGCTTTCCATCCAGAAAAGCGCAGAGGAATCCTTATGAAAATGTGGAACCCATTCCAAATGATACAGAATAAAAGACCTACTTTGGCAGAGACTCTGTTGGGTTTTTTTAAGTGGCAAATGTGAAAATGCAACAATTATTTTTTTATCAAGTAGTGAACATAGAGAGTTTGGCTGACATGTAGTGCTTTGCTTCTTCTACCCTTACAGCTGTTTTCCCAATCCTTTTCTTTGCTGCAGTGTGATGCCGTGGATGGAATTAACCTCATATACGTAGCACTGATATGCACATCTAGTCATCCTGGGCTCTCCTCACAGTCTGCGGAAAACAAGAGGTACCTATTTCTCTCTGCTGATTGTTAAAGGAGACTAATATGACTGTCTCGGATGCAGGCACCTATGCTTGTTAAAATCAAAAGCTGAGCTAGTCAAGACTAACATTAAATACAATGCAGCAATTCCCAAGTTAGCAGTCTATACAGCCATAGTAAACTGCCTGCAAATGGACAGCAAGGCCATAGGAAACAATAAAATGCACAAACTAATACAGCTACAGTGAAGTCACATGTAATGATAGCTGAATGTCAGCAGTGACTACATTTTAAAAGTTTCTAGGCTGCTGTCCAAAAAGTTTACAAGTTAGTAATCATTAGTGTCATATTGGAATATTGAACATGCTAGCAGGAAACTGTGAAACAGAAAATGGCTTTGTGGAATAGTCAACTGGAATTAGTTTCTGAGCATGTGCTATTGCCCGTATTACACAGAGACCCAGAGCATTGCATCCTACTACAACAGACAATGCACTAGAGACTAATAGAGCTCTGTTTGATGGAAACCCAATGTTAAGAAACATCTGAAAGTGTAACTAACTCATGAGCTTTCAATCACACCATTTCTCCTAGCCCTGTATCAAAGCACTCTACCTTCAACCACTGTCCAGTAAAGCAGGACATCACAATAGCTCAGTTAAATGCAGTATAAGATCATTCCCTGTTCTCTCTGTAACTGGCTAATGCTGATTCCCATGAAAAGATGTGCTTCTTTTCATGGGAAGAACATTTCGCAGACATCAATAAAATATTGATCATAGTAGCTGTGAAGGTGAGGAAGGTATATTGCCCCCAGCCTTAAAGTGACACAACCGAGACACAAGGTATATGAGCACCAGGCATAAGTTCGTTCCTTGAGATAGGGGAAGAACCTAAATCTCTAGGCTTTTATTTCTGTAACTTAGTACACCTGTTGTTTTATACACATTCTCACTGCAAATTATCACCTAAAAATTGGAGTAGAGTCATTGAGGATATGAAGGAATGGTAGGTTCCTTTACCCTGTCAGTGCCATGCATTGGGGTATCTACTGTATCACACAAGGGAGAAGGTTGTGGGCAGCTCCTCTGCTCCTTCCTCCATCACTGTTTCTGCACCAACATGCAGTCCGCAAAGCTGCTTTGGCTGTGAAGTGCAAAGTGCTGGCAGAATCAAAAGTTTGCCCTGTTTATAAGTAATGTGACATTTACATGGAAAGTTCTGTGAGTAGGAATAAATTGAGTGGGATGAAATTTGTGTTTTCTGTTGCTGAGAGACTGAGATTTGTGGACATGTTCATCAGTAAGACAAAGGCCCTTAGTCATACATCTGCTACTGGAGAGGCAACTCTGCTCTGCAGTTGTCATGACAACACTGGTTATATAAAGGGACATATCAGAAGCAAGATCATTTGCTCCATGCCCTATATTTCAGTGTAGCAATATATCTTCTCTACAATAAATCTGATGTTTCTGGAAAGATAAGTAACACTCCAGAAAGCTTTCTGCTGGAATGAAACAGTTTATGGTACAAAAAGAGCTCCCCAAAAAGTAAAGCACTTTACATGAAGACTACTTCGATAATTTGGGGATCATTTGGACCAAGTTCCACTGAACGTTGTGGTGATTTTAAAGGTTCACCATACACCATTGCAAAGATACATTTTTTGTGAATAAATACAAGCCCTGCCTCAGTAACATCACAGGATTTAATAAAGTGCAAGGAAAGCATTACCAAAATGCCTACAAAACTACATCATCTTAAAAGTTTCAGCACAATCATGTGCATGGCTTGAAGTTGAGGAACAGAGACTATATCCACTGCTCAGCAAAGACAAAGAAAATCAGCCTGTGACTCTGCAACCTACTTACCTGGCTAAAAGCTAAAACTGGCAGGACAGTTTCATGCCTCTGTCTGATCTTGTGTTATATTAAATGGCATTTTTGAAGCAATGGGGAAAATACAGTAAACCACCTGACTAGTTTGAGAAATCTCTCTTCTTCTTGGAATTATATCATTCATTATTGAGGAAACCTCTACAGTCCTCAGAAAGGCCAACAGCAAAACAATGTGAGGAACTGCAAATCTGTTAAGTCCCACATGAACCAACAGAATTGCAAATGAATTTTGAGAATTAGAGGTCCATGCGAAAAGGTGAAGCCCTACAGCTTTGAAAAGTCTTTTCAGGCGTGCACTGTTCTCGTGAAATTAATCTAGCCAAGGTGTGTAGCAAAGAATACTTCACTAAATTTTCCAGCAGAAATAATGCCTCTAACGATTGAATCTGTACAAGTTCTCTGGTCTTACTTGTAACTCAAAGGGAAGGTATCTGGGACTCCAGGGTGTTGTGAGTAAAACCCTTCTGGCCAGCCCTACTACTGTTAATAGGAGTCATTTCACTCATCAGCACAAATACATTTCCCCTTCAAACCCCATTTTTCATGTAAAAAATGAGTTCTTCTACCCAGGATCTTTGGTCATATAAAGGACTCAGGCATCCTGCTCTAGTCCTGAATTCCCGTCTCTTGCCCCACGTTACTATGTACTCCATTGTTGTTCCTGCTCTCCCAGAAATCGCTTGTCTATGCCCTTTTCAGACCACAAATACAGCTCCTTCTTAGTCCCTTTTTGTGAATCTTTCCATGGTGACCACCTGGTATGCCCTTTTCCCCACTGTTTATTCCTGAAAGGCTGGCACAACAGAAGGCAGAAGGTAGAGAAGGGTTTGATTCCTTATGAAATGCCAAAATAGGACTGCAGTCTAATGTCTTAGCTGACAGAAAGAAAATGGAGGAGGAATAACTTGCTTTGGAACAGAAGAAAATACATGATTGCTTTTAACTTCATTGAATCAATTTCACTCTTACAATGAGAAATCCCCAGCAGATTGCAGAAAGTAAATTATTAGACACTCAGTAGAGCAAATTGTGTGTTTGAAGAGTGAACTTCATGAACTCACATCTCTGTCACATATACTGTGCTCGGCAAACAAAGGGAGAATTTACGTCTGAAGCTTTAATGTGCACAACAATAAGATCTCTGGAACATATTCAGAAGTTGATGGACTGAAGTGACTCCAGTGTTTTCTCTCTTTACCTACCAGTAATAACTCTCCTTGCCATATCTCAGCACTCCACAGAAATGCAAGCCACTAACAGCACAACATTCCTGTGGAAGGAGACAGGATTAGCTGCTTCCAATTTAACAGATGTGGAAAACTAAGCACAAAGGGTAATGCCCCTTCCAAAGCCTCCTTTGGAATTCAAGTCCTCCTAATGAACAAGAAATCAGGAAACTAAATACATCCTGGACCTGAGAGGCTCTTCCAGTGTTACAAAAGAAGCCTTTAGCAGGCCCAGAAACAAATTTGGGGAATCTTAAGGACTGGCTGTGCACTTAACCAAAAATCTTTCCTTCCTTTAAGAAACCCCCACTTCCAAGGATTTCCTCTCCTTTTATAATTTCTAACTCATATCATACTCTTTTCTGTCAGCATTTCCCCCTTTCTGTCCTGCAGACATGGAAATAAAGATAAAACAGCTTAAGTTTCTGCTGTGATGAGGGAGAAGGTTTTTGGAAGGAGATTTCCTGTCTATCACATGTATAAGAAGTCCTCTCTGCTTTGATAACCATGGGCTAAAATTTACAAAAGTCACGAAATATTTAACCAAATCTGAGTCTTGCCAGAAGCATTTCACACAGTTCTCACCACAAGGATTTTAACTGTTCATCGGTGAGAAACCCCAGACAAGTCTGTGGAGAGGTGTCAGTAACCAACCTCTGCTCTCATTCGCCTTTAGTATGACTCATTGTATTATCATAAATCATTCCCTCAGCTTCACGTTATAAGGCATGCAGGAAAAGTATGCTTTAATCTAGCAAGAAATGTGGAGCTTAACAGCTTCATTCACCTATGTTTATCGACTGGCATAGCTCTGCCATTAGGATTAGTTAAAAATGGGAATGGAAAATGGGATACAACAACAATTTCATGCTGAAGTTAATGCATTTTTTCTCTCTTGAACAAAAATAAGACTTAGATATAATACAGTTGAAAAATACTACAGCCATAAATGTAAACTTCATTGTCAAGATAGACAAAGTTAGATATGGGGTGGGGGGAAGAGAAAAAAAAAGCCCTTATCAGAATGCCCTAAAGACATGAAAAAAACCCTCAGTCTCTCTGGAAATAAATTATATCTTGGATTCAAATGGGCTTTGTTCTCATTTCCCTTGAACCTTTCATCTTCCATTAGACTTCTACAAAGTGAAAGAGGAGTTTGAATGAACCTTTTAAATCAAAGTGGTAACCTTTACATCCACTTGGAATAGCTGTGAACACCTGCTAAATTACTGCAGACTCTATTTTATTATTGCCACTAAGAAAATCAGAGCAGTTTGCTGCATACACAAATCAATTCAGCAATTATATTAGGAAATGAAATCCTGTTGTTTTCATAAATTTCGACACATATTAAGACATCGCTTTCATTGCTTTCTAGACATTTCCAGGAGACATAAAATTAAGAAAGAACTGAGGCAGGTAGCCCTTTTTCCATTGTTCTTGGAGTGAATTACTGCACAATTTAGTGAGTTAATTTTTAAAAAAAGATCAGAAGTGCTGGAGTGCTGTGGAAGTCCTTACAGGTCTGAGCTAGTAGCCTTCATATACACACTACAGTTTGTGATTTACTTGCACACTGTACATTGCTAAAGCTCTTTTATATGACTAAGTCTTTACAGGGTGACCTTAAGTGCATATGCTGTCTGTAAGCCCCTTGCCTTACACATCCCCTTGACTTTCCAGGATACAAAGGCCTATAGGAGCCATAACCATGTCAGCACCCAACTGCTACTGCTAGTGAGTGGATGAAACCTGCCTCAGGCTCTACATGTGTGATAGCAGCACTACATGATGATGGGATTGCTCTTGCAGTGAATCCTGAGATACAGAATAAAATTACAGTCTGTCCTGCTGTTTCTACACGTACTATCCCTCACAGATTGGTGCCATCTGTAGATTTAATAAGCATATTATCTTTGATCATCCAGGTCATTAGTGAAAATATTAAATGCTACCAGATCCCAGACAGGCCAACATAGGCCACTGCTGCCCTATATTTGACATTGTACCAGTGAGAATTGCTCCGTAAGTATTGTACTTATGCAACAGAAGCTTCTTCCAAGCCATGGCTCCCTAGACTCCTACAGAGAAGGCGTATGACACCCACCACCTGCCTTTAGTCTATAGGGGCTGCAGATGTCTCCAGATTTCATGTCTGGCACATTGGATTTACTTGCCTTCTGTTGCTGTAGAAATGTGTGTGTCCTAACAGTGTACTATCCCTGCCAAAGTGCCAGCCTGACCTCCCATCCTCTTTCATGGATTGGCATTTCCTGAAATTCCAGAGTAGCATTTTTTTATATTTCTGAAATTTTCACTATTTCATGTCCGTTCAGCAATGACCTTGGAAACTCACACTTTTCTAACTCCATATTCAGTGAATACTTGTATTGTAGTACCATCTATGTGTACATTAGGATTAATTCATGGTGCAAAGACATGTCCTGGAGTCATCTGAATCCCATATTACATGTCCATCCATCTTTGTTCTTCAACCCTCTCCTCCTTGCATTTACATTTCCAGGAAAAAGAAGTCCTGGAAAACAGACCAGAAAAATGTTAAAGTCATAGAATCGTAGAATAGTTTGGGTTGGAAGGGACCTTTAAAATTCATCTAGTCCAAGTGCCCAGTAGTGAGCAGGGACATCTTCAACTAGATCAGGGTGCTCAGAGCCCTGTCCAACCCGACCATGAATGGTTCCAGGGATGGGGCTTCTACTAGCTCTCTGGGCAACCTGTTCTAGCGTTTCACCACCTCATTGTAAAAAAATTCTTCCTTATAGTTAGCCTGAATCTACTCTCTATTAGTTTAAAACCATTACCCTTTGTCCTGTCACAACTGGTCCTGCTAAAAAGACTGTCCTCATCTTTCTTATAGGCCCGCTTTAGGTCCTGAAAGGCTTCAGTAAGGTCTCCCTGAAGCCTTCTCTTTTCCAAGCTAAACAAGCTCAACTCTCTCAGCCTTTCCTCAGAGCAGCGGTGTTTCAGTGCTCTGATCGTTTTTGTGGCCCTCCTCTGGACCCACTCCAACTGGTCCGTGTCTTTCTTCTGCTGAGAACTCCAGAGCTGGACACAGTACTCCAGGTAAGGTCTCACCAGAACAGAGTAGAGGGGGAGAATCCCCTCCCTCCACTTGCTGGCTTGGCTTCTTTTGATGCAACCCAGAGTATGATTGGCCTAAATGAGCTCTAACAGTTCCTTCATCTGAAAAATCAGAGGACTAGGATCCCATAGGGCTTCCTAGCAGATGAGTCTAGATGCAACCTAGGAAAATAGAACATGGATCAAACCCTACTGTGCCAGTTATGCACAAACAGAGAATAAAAAGACAATTTCTTCCCCAGCTGTGTTCAAAGAGTTTTTCACTGCTGTGTTCTGTAGCACACTGGTAGGAGAGAGAGCTTTATGTCTACAGCCCTCTTTCCTTGCTTTAATTAATTCATAGGTTTTGTTTCAATGTTTTTTCCACTATTGGAATTTTTTTCAACTCAGAGCTTGTAAGTTGAGGCTTAGTGCCCAATATTTTTTGCTTTCTAAAAGCACATCATCTGTAAGACAACTGATAGACATCCCTCAGGATGAGAACTGCCACAAGTGGTCTGATCTGTTCCAGACCTTTTCTTGCAAGTCATTTATTTCAGACAATTCACTTTTCATCTCTTATAAAGCGAAAGTAGTCTCTGCATTTAAGGGTCAGACAAAATAATGTTAAATTGGGATTTTCAGCGTTTTTTGCTGTGTAATGTAGCAGACAAATTACTCCACTAGTCTCTGTTGGAAGTGAATGCCCTTGAGATACTTATGTAGATGCATGTAAATACGCTAAAGACAATTGAACAGTGAAGCTGCATGGGCATCATGGGTAAACTGTGGAAAGGAAGATGCTGAATAGATAAGACAAGTATGAAAAGGGAATAAAACCTCAGCTTGAATAAGAAGAATTTCTCCATCAATCAGGATGGATGCTGAGCTAGTTGACAGAGAATTGTGGGGGATTTCTGTTGGTTTTGTTTGTTTCTTCCTGGAAGATTTGTGAATTGAAATATCTTTGATACATGGAAGGAGGTTAAGTGCAGCTTCCACTAGGAAGGTCACAGAGTCTGGGCTTCAGTGTCCATTCAGATAGACAGGGCTGGACACACCGACACCACCGTGAGGGCTCTCTGAGGTTGCACTGAATGATCCAAATCTGCAACTAGCTGTTAGATAGCCATTAGACAGGCACCAGAGAAGTCCTCTTGCAGAAGCATGTCTGGGAGCTGAGCTAGCTCCTGTGTGTGGTGCTGCGCTGTGGAGATGTGGCCACCTTAACTATCTTGAATGTGGTGCTCTACTGCACAGCCAGGACTTTGCCTTATCCCACAGCAGGGAGGTCAAATGGAAGTTCAAAAGTTCAAGTGCTCAATTCCTTTACCATATCTGCTCTAATTTTTAAAGCTAATTTTGTCTACTCAGACCCAACAGAAGACTGGCCACAGCCTGAAGTTTAGGATGTCTTTAAGAGATCTAGGACTCTCCTTAAAACCATGCCCCTCTTGCTATCACTATTATGGGCCTATATACACATTTCTCACTTGAAATAAACATATTTGGTTTGCTCTCAGAAAACAGATGACCTATTGAGAGATAATTATCAGATCTACGCTTTCCAGTCAAATTGCTTTCACTTTAGATACATAGAAAAAGACAATCAAAAATCAACTTCATGAAAAAACTGTTTATCTCTTGAATGTTATATGATGCCATACTAAGATTATCGCCCCAAGCCAAATGCCTCATGGCAGAAAACTACCTGAAGATCTAAGCTGTTAACACATATGCATGTATGTTCCATTAAACTCTCCAGATATAGAGAAAGCATCCAAAAGAGCAAAGTCCTAAATCTGAGTTATTAGCTTGATACTTGATACAAAATCAGTTGCATTGTTATAGTTTTTGTATTTCCATATACTCATCTTACTAACTATCCAAGGAAAGATGATCCAAATGGTTCCCTAAAGCTTGTTCTGTTTTTCTCAAACCCATATTCACACAGTGCAGGAGCACAGAGTTGTTTTACTCAGTCAAGTGCAGCACACTGATGCACAGACGTGAATGAAAACACCTGCTAAACCTTCATGATGGCTTAAGTAATAAATATATTTTTGCAGTTCCCTGCACCTGAAGAGGTGGAGATGCACAAATTGGCCTTGCATTGGTAAAAACTTGCTAACAGCTTGGGCTGACTCAGCCGCAAGAATATTTTTTATATTGATGGCTACGAACGAATGTGAGCTTGTTAGCTTTCCTACAACAGAGGGCTTCTGCAGTAAGTCAGTAACAAGTTACCATAGTGACCCATTACACACAGGGAAAGTAAATTTCTCTGCACTTATTTTTGGACCTTTCTGTAAGGCTATATCTTCAACAAAACATCAGCCTTAAAACTGGTGTACACACTACAGCTTCTTACTTCTTGATTGTGCAATGGAGAAAGACCAGCATGTTTAGGACATACCACACCAAGAGGTGTCAGTGAGGCAATTGTATTTTGGTGTTTAACTGAGTGTGTTATTGGTACCACACAAGCTGTGGCCCACTTCCAGATCTTCGGTATCACAAATCCTGTACCTATATGCTTGTAAAAGAGTTGTCCTTGTCTCTACTTCCTTCACCTTGCATCAAATAAAATCACGATATCTCACCATTTTCAAACATTGTTTCTTATTTAAGTAGGTTTTAGTATCAATTAACAGGACTTCAGTTTTCCACCTCCCTTTCCTGGGATCAGTGTTTCAGTCTGTAGTGAGTTCCAGCATCCATTCAGCTTTCTTTCTCAACGCCAAAATCTTCTCCCTCCTTCATTGGATGTTTTCTTTCATCCCTCCACATTCACACCCAGGCCTGGCTGTGGCAAGAAAGTTAGGAAAATGAGAGGTGTTTCTAGACGTCTTAGCACTTGGTGTGCCTCAACGCCCAGGCAGTCCCTGCTCCCCAGCATCAGCAGGGCAGACACCATCCCTCCACCCCATCCCCTCCATACTGCACCCTGAGAGACACTTGGTCTAGGATGCAGCTGGGTTGAAGCCAGTGCCTCATCATTGCTAACACACAGTGTGACCTAGTGCTATGCTTCTGGCTGTTCACCCACATGCCCATGCATGGAGGGCAAGGCTGCATGAGCACCATGACAGTCAGCTGCAGTTGGCTCACTTCCAGATTCTCTTTCCTGTGCAGCTTGGGGGTATCACATCTATTACTTTGCCTCATTAAGTCTTCAAGCCAAGGGGATAAGGACAGAGAGGAACAGAGAACAGTTGTGGATGTTCATCTCAAAGGTTCAAGTGCTGCCCAAACAGCTCAGGTGCATGGTGTTTGGCACTGGGGCAAAATCAAACAGTTTATTTATCTCTCATCCCAGAGGCTACAGCATCCAGTTTTTCTGCTGGAAAAGATTGACCCAGTCCCTTTTCAGTAATCTTAGTCTGTGTTGCTGCTCCTGGACAGAAACTACCAAATCCAGGCTGCTTTTATAACCTCCCCCACACTGGGTTACCACTTAGATGCTGTCAGCCTGACACAGCTGCAGTGCCATCCCCTTCATCAGGGAATATAAAAGAAATCAGGCAGTAGTAAGGTACTATCCATGCTTCTCCCCATCCAGTTCTCAAAGGGCTGATTTACCTTCCAAAACATGATGAAGAAACTGAGAATCCAGCTCAAGGACCAATTGACTGATGAGAATACGTTTCCATTTAATGTTATGGAATTTCGGATACATTTACATCCAGTGCTATATACATGTAAAGTGTACTTTAAGACTGAAAAGACTTACAAATTCCACACAGTAGAAGCGAGGAGAAAGTTATGGCATATTTCATATACACACAAAGACGTGGAGATTAAAGTAACCTGAGGGCAATAATAATGCTCTTTGAAGCATATCTAACTGATCAGCTGAAATTCTTACCTGTAGCAAACACTGGTGCCAATCCGGATGTCTTGTTGCAATGATATGTAATAACAGCACCACGGTAATGAAGGACGGTTAACTTAGACTCACCAAATGAGCTGCTGGTGTATGACTCATTATGTTGTGACTAGAGAAGCCTGTGAACATCTTGGATTAATTCTAGTAATTTAGAATTTGTCTTCATAAAAAAAAAAACTTTCTGAATACAGATACAGTCTAATGACCCTTTCACTAATTTCTGGATTCGCTTAAAAGCCTTGTCCGGCTCTTCTATATTTCAAAGGCTACATGTGTTCAATTGAATGTGAAGATGACAGCAAGACCTTCAGAAGAAATGTTGGCTTTGATGTGTAAGTGAAGCAAAATTCAACCCAGTGAAATTATTTCTCCTTTACACCTGCTTCAATGTGTTCAGAACTAGGCCCACTGTCCTTAACAGTTCACATAAAAAGTAAAAGAAGTCAAGTTCTGGAAAAAAACTTTTTTTCATTGAAAGGAATAAGGCTATACCTTAAATTTAACCTTCCCATCAGTAACAGCTGCCTGACTGCATTTCCATGTGCTTGCCTGGGCATGTGATATATGTATAACCAGGCATCATTTGCTCTCAAATTAATGCAGCAGGCTAAAAATAATAGTCATCAATAAGAATAATGTCTTACCTGCCACTCCTGGGGATTGTTTTGTGTTGGATTCAAGCTTGCTTTGATTTACATGTCAGAATACTGCACAGCACCAACATTTCTGTTTGTGTACATTGTCACCTGATGAAACTCCCAGCTCCAAGTCAATACTTATGAGTGGAACGTCCCAAAATTGATGCCAAGGTTTAGGACAAGGCTGTTTCCTTCCTCATCCTAATAAGGATATTATAACCTGAAAACTCTCATGTTATTAGACAACTACAACAGCCTAACCTCAGAAGGCAAGAGGATATTCCTCTATTGCCTCAACACAGTCACTGGTGCCATTTTATATGTCCAGTGATATCTGAGACACCCACACAGGACCAGATTTGACAAAGGATCTCACACCTGGACCTTTCTGGTGCGCCACCTGGGAAGCATGTATAATAACCCCAGGCATTTTGATATAGCACCAGAAACTCGGATGGATGCAACTGAATCTTATCCACAGAGTAATGATACAGTCACATTGCCTCTAGTTTCTGTTTCATAATGCAGCAGAAAGTTTACCCAGCATTTCTGAGCAATATGGGTCAAGCTCCTCTTCTGCTAGAGGGAATTTAAACTCATTTCTCACATGCCTTGAGCATTAGGATATGTCATATTCTAAGCATGATGTATCACCGTATTCCTCTGACCAAAGTTACTGCATTTTATTGTATTGGGCCAAGAACAGATTGTTAGTGCACGTAATTGTACATGCAGCGCACTATCTCTCAGCAGCCCACATTTCATTGCAGTCAAGCCTTCTGTGTCTTCCTGTATTTTGGCTTTCTGTTAGAGGAAGCTCCCTGTGACCTGCTCCTTCTTAAAAAAACCACATTGCTTGGAATGTGGGATGAGTGTATAGGACACCTGAAGAAAAAGAAAATGTGAAAGAAATTTACGTTGTCTGATCTAACAATGTAATATAAAATGCTTAAAATCCCCTGGAAGAGGAGAGTGGAGTAATGATGAATAGGATGGGTTGAAAGAAGCCTCAATTCTGTGTTGGCAAAGTCACATAGGCAGGTGACAGAGCATGTTCAAACCCCTGAAGAAGTGGGACAGGAACTCTTTTATATGAATACAAGAGTGAATATCCTCATTTCTCAGCTGAAAAATATCCTTTTGTGCAGTCTCACCATTTCGGTTTTGCCCTAAGACTGACTAGGAACACAAACATGTAAAACCATCAGTAAGAGGTGATTCAGGCGGCTATAACTATAGCCAAAATGGCAATAGTGGGAGTGATCTAAACATGATATCGTGTCATACATGATATAAAATGAACCACCTGTGAATGCACTGAACAATGTCTCTCTCCTCATATATGTTTATATCCTGATAGATTTGCAGTGATTTCAGCTTTACAGGTCATGGCTGAATATAAGGTTGAGATTCTCAGGTTTGAGCTTAACAACCAAAACCAGAAATGAGGCAGGTCTCTGCTACTTGTGCTTTTATTTCTTGACCAGTGTTTGTGCTTTGACCATGTTTTCTGTGTTGTCTGATGTTACTAAACTACTGAAAAAAATGAAGCCAAGCTCAAATTGTCAGGTAACTAGGGATAATAATATTTCAAAGACACTTAGCATTTATGAACTATTCTGTTCTTTTTGCTGCTTCTTGCAGATTATCTCCCTTTGCAATGCAAACAGGTACCTCCCTTTGCATGTAAATTATAAATTTGCTTAGATTGATTTTTAATGAAATCCATCACTTTAACAACTTGAAGATACAGCCATTTTAGTGGGTTTAAGCTGTAGTATATGGTAGAGTTGCCAAAGGGCTATGGATGCAGTTTACTGTTCCCAGATCCTAGGTAGCTTTTGTTTACACACAGACTGAAACAAGACTCCTTAGATGCTTGGGCAAAAGAAAATATTACAGAGCAAAGAATTCAGTCAGTCAATATGGTTTAGTGGGATATGTTCTTGGCCTTTGGTTTCAGCTCAGTGAGAACTTTTTGTTCTGCATACACAGAGTCTCTAAATCAGTCAAAATCCGTTTCTTTACAAGAACTTCATATTATGTTACAAGGCAGTAACATAATATAAATAAGTATGGGTTATAGAATAGCCTTTGGAAACCTAAATCTAATAAATCCTTTAAAGTACAATACATATCTGAACATGCAAAAAGCGTCCTTGAAATGCTTTGTTGGTTTGGGGCCAACAGACTTGACCCAAAGTCCATTGAAGTCAACAGGACTCTTTCCAACAACCTCATCATAACATTTTAACTCTAACTTTATGTGAAAATAAAAAGTGCACTCTGGTCTTGAGTGATGGAGTCACTGATTTTCAGTACCAGGAAAAAAATAGATATATATCTCTCTTGTCTAAGCACTTGCTGGCAAGCAGTCTTGGACAGGGCGCTTGTCATGTTATTTTGCAATTAATTACTTACAGTCAGGGTTTATGTCACTGTGGCTTCAGCTCCATTAAAAGACATTTTTATGGACATCCAAGTAGTTGTTATACTTTTTTTTAGGAAAAGCAGCTGCATTTCATAATTCCTGAAGAGAGCGATTTATGAAATATACCTATTGAATGTGAAAATAAATGACATATACATCATCTTGTTAGCAGAAATGCGTGTGCAGCTCAGTATAGCAGAAGCAAGTTTGGCCTTCTGGTATAAGACTGTTTTGAGAGCTCAGACTGAAAGAAAAGATTATACTGTTTGTGTATACACACCACGTCATATAGAAAATACAAATCTATTCAAAGTACTGTGATTTAGACATATGTGAGGGGTATAATATGCATGTGCCTGTGGATAGAAGAGCATGTAATGAGGAGTTAGGAGATCATCTTGCATTTTAGTAGTGTAAAACATTTTGAAATTGTCACAGATTGTTATTCCTTCTTAGATACTGTGCTGTATATACCTCACAAGAGAGCTTGAAACCTGAATGTGATAAGTTTATGTCAGCACTTGTATGTATTCCTGCCATCTGTGCTAACACAGACCTTGCCAACCTCCCTCCAGTTTTGCACAGGACTTAAGTAAGTTGTTAGGCACTGCTCGAGCACAGAGTAGACTGGTTGCTTTCCCAAACTATGTATTTAATGTGTGGCCTATATTCATCCCATTTAACTTAAGGCATAAAGAGTGATGTCCTTAGGCTTCTTCTGTCCAGTTCAGAAAGACTAATACAATAGAAGACACAGAATTGTAGTCACACACAAATACCCAAACTCCAGCCAGAGTTTCCAGCAAATTAACAATTCTGTTATTATAGGATGAGCATCTAATGCTGTCACGCAGGTACAGGTTTTTCGTGAGAAGGTGGGCATGCTGCTAGGAGGGCTACTGTCTGCCTAATGTGATAGTCCTGGGGTTTTCTAGATGCACAGCTTTTATTCATTCAAATATGGAATGACATGAGTGCTGAAATTTATTTTTTTTATTTTTTTTTTCTTTTCCATTAAATGAAGCTATTCCTTTTTGTTCAAGTCTAGAGGAAGGCAGGAAAAAGGCTGATTTGAAAATCCAGTGCCCTTGAGAAAGGAGATGAATAGGCATTTTACTGGTTTGGACAGATAGGGAAAGGACAGATTTCAGGGGGTGGAAAGAAGGCAGGAGATGACAAATGACAGGGAAGTAAAAAAACCTCTGCAGCATTTTTTTATGCCAACAAAGAACAAAAGTTGCCAGTAGGGTTTTGCGCAGCACTGATCTGCAAGAGATAAGGTCAGCAATAACAGAGTGGCTCCAGAGGTTAAATATCAATACATTTTTTACTCAGTTCTGCCATAACTTGAGCACAGTCCTTAGAGAAAACATCCTTTTATTTGAGTTGTGAATGAGGTTTTTTCTAAGGATTTCGGTACAGCTTATGTGAAAGCTTTAAAACAATAGAAACGATGAGGTGAATTGCAAAAACGGAGGAGCAAAAAAAATCTTACTCTTCTCATGCCAAATAGCAAGACCTCTGGTTGCTGCTGGTTTCCCAAACAGTGGTGATATTCCTGGTAGTGGTAGGACAAGGAGTAATGGGTTCAAACTGGAAGAAGGCAGATTTAGATTGGAAATTAGGAGGAAATTCTTCACTCTGAGGGTGGTGAAACACTGGAACAGGTTGCTCAGGGAGGTTGTGGATGCTCTATTCCCGGAGTTGTCCAAGGCCGGGTTGGATGAGGCCTTGGGCTAGCTTGGTCTAGTGGGAGGTGTCCCTGCCATGGCAGGGGGGTTGGAACTAGATGATCTTTGAGGTCCCTTCCAACCCAAACCATTTCATGATTTTATGATGGTGTGTTTGTGACTGCATATCTTCTGCACTGTATGGAGTCTTATGGATATTAGTAACTCTTGCATAGCTATGAAGCCTGCCAGTCACCTGCACAGCAGATATAAAGGCCTGAAGTATTTTCTGGAAATGAGATTTCTAACATGGAGAGGTTATAACAGCATCCAGAGTAAATTATAGCTGTAGTACTAAAACTGGTCTCCAAGCATCTTCTACTTTGAAACGTCAATGCAAAATGTATCTAAATTAAAAGCAAGATTTGGTTAAAAAAAGAATCCAAGAAAAGGATGAGTATTTAATGACACTTTGCATTTGACGATGTAAATTTTTTCACAGCTAAACTACAGTGTCAAAGCATGGAGTAAATTACCACAGATGGCAATTTCCTAGATTAAAATATCATCATTATAGCAGTTTTGACCAAAATTTAGTGTCTTTTTCTTCCGAATTCACCTTTAGGTATCACTTAAGTAGACTAAAAGGCACTTGTTGCTCTCATTCCATTAGGTTAAGACAAGGGAGCCTGAAACTGAAAATGACAGGTAGCAAATCATACATCGCAGATTAAATGGAGATGGCTAAAAGAGAAGAGATAAGACATAAGGTCACTAATTTCTACATTCATAGTTCGGGCTTTGAGATGTTTATCTACTGAATTTTCTGCCTACTCCACAGAACAGCACCTCTCTTGCATGTGTCTTCTCCAAATATGTGCAACTAATGAAAAAAGAAACAAGTATGAATCTTCGACACATTGTGGAGCATGACTCTATTGAAGCACAGTGCAGCAGAGAAGGCTGCAGGGCAGCACTCTGCCCTGCAGAGCAAGGCTCTGCATCTGTACTCACCCACGTACCTCTCTTTTGGAGGCAACCATATTTTAATTCTTTTAAAAATTCCTTTCTTTCCATCCTAAGTCCCAGTTTCCATTTGAGTGGCTGGAAGCATAGTAACATTCATTATCCACGTGCTCAGTCATGAGTCTTCTGTAAGCAAACACCAGGCCTTTCCACAGTTCCAAAGTGCATGTTTTTTCCTCTGGCAGTTCATAGCAATTTTTACCATAAATACACAACTTTGCTCTGCTCTCTGTTGCCTCTTCTCTTTCCCAGAAGGTCTCCAGCCAGCTGGTGGGGAATAGAAAAAGCTACCTGTAACTATGTGACAGCCAAAGCAAAGATTTTGCAGATGCCCTGGAGGATGACACATGTTCATGCAAATATTACCTGTAGAGACATCACTAGCTGAAGGATTACAGTAGGGAAAAGGAAAGAGAATTTTTATTGTGCAACCAACTCTACGTTTGCCAACAGCACTCTCACTCTGAGAGTAATACCAGGACTAGGATCCAGTTTTCCACATGTATGTCTTAGATGCCCTAGAGTATCCCAGCTGAGCTACAGCTGCCCTTGTAGGGAAGCATGGACCTTCTGTAGGTCCTGTGAGAAATCTGCCAGTCAATGCAGATGTCTCGGACACCTGAGGACATCTCACATGGCACCAGATCTTTCTTAGGAGCAGTTGGTTCATCCCTTTAGTCCTGCCAATCAGTACTACCCTCCCTTAGGTAGACCCTGCACTGGCTCAGCTAAATGTCTCTCTTGACTCCTATCATGGTCTGCACCCAGAAAACAATCCAGCTGCACAGTGACAGATAGCCAACACCACCAGAGATATTCTAGGGTACCACAGGCAGGTAGGTGTGATAGGAAGGGAGACTCGTGTCCTTCTGAGGAGGCAGCAGGAACTCAAGGAGAAATGGCGTGTTGCCCAATAGCTCTACACAACTATGTTCAAATTGCTTTCAATTGATTAGAATGGGAGCTTAGACACAATACTCACGATGTGCATTTAGTTGTCCTAAAGTCCAAGCCAAATTCTCCTACCCACTGTGTCTTATAACTCCTAGGTTTCATTGTCACCCTCTTTTAGTAGCAGTTCTACTGTTTGACCAAGGATGCTGAGTTACACGGAAAGGATTGATCATTTATAGGCCTTCCATTCAGTCGGACCTTTTGCTTTGCTCTACAAAACAGATACTATGTCTGTGCCTTGTGGGGCACAACTGGCCACCAGAATGACTAATTTAGCCCCCAGTATATTGGTTTTTGTTCCTGATCTCTCAGTTCAGGGAAAAACAAAGGACTGTGAGCAGATAAAATGTCCTGGTGGCAGCTCATATCTTTTCCTATTCTTCTTCCTGGTTTCCCCTTCCTCTGTCCACAATTGTGTATGACTAATAGAGTTGTCTTGCACAATCTGCAGAAACAAAGCGATTCATAGCCATCCTTCACTGTCAACATTTATTCAACTCAGGTCTGCCTTGGTGCAAATATGAAGTGGATGTGTAGCTGCTTACATCCATCCATATCAGCAGGACTCAGAGCTAGCTGTTCAGATCACTGGAGAGTATATTTCTAGCTTTATAGCACTTCTGTAAGAGAGCACCTAGTATCAGATATTTTTTTTTTTTTTCCCCTTAAAGGCCAAAGGATGCTTATTTCTAATGCGTCATAGAAAAGTGTGTTGAGGAGAAGGAATAGAAACCTGGGGACTGGAAAAATCTAAAATGTAAGCTATACATATCTTACACTGTCTCATGTAAAAAGGGGTGCTGTGGAAAGAACACAGGCTTTTCTATTATGCATAAAAGAACGGAATAAATTAATCAAAAGAAGACATTAGCAGTGAAGGAAAAAGGTCCCTTTGCAGAACTGTGCTGTACACTTGTTTTTGTTTTTAGAAAACTATTATTTTATATTAGATTATTATTCTCTCTTCCCTAAACTTTGTGAGATGCACTCTGTCCCTTCATCCAGGTCATTAATGACGTTATTAAACAGTATTGGTCCAGATGCTGACCCCTGGGGGGCACTAATAGTGACTAAGCTCTGCTTGGACTTTGTGCTGCTGACAACAAACCTCCATGCCCAGCAGTTCAGTCAGTTATCAGCCCACCTCACTGTCCATGTATCTAGTCTGTGCTTCACTACTTTGCACATGAGGATGTTAGGGGATAGAGTATTGAAAGACTCACTAAAATCAAGATAAACAACAGCCAGTGCTCTCCTCCCATCCACCAAGACAGTCAATTTGTCATAGAAGACTATCAGGTTGGTCAGGAGTGATTTTACCTTCATAAATGCAAACTAGTTACCATCTTCTAGACCTTCATACTTTTGGAAGTAGTTTCAAAATTTACGTACAGTTGCAATTGTTGCAGAATGAAATGGTTCTGTATCTAGAAATGCTGTCTGAAAGAAGGGGATCAACGGAATAAGGGTTACCAACCGATTTTGGTCAAGAGCACCACAACTACTGTGCAGTTACAGGGATTCAGGAACATGCCATTTATAGAGTTCTTGACTCAGCAAAGACAATCCTCCACACTTGTGACAGCTTGATACGTTTTCTATTACAAAACAATCAACTGTATCCTGAAAACTTGGTAGAAAATCTCACAGGAGCGGGTGCTTACGAGTTCCCTCATGCATCCTGGGATTTACTAGTAGTCAGAGTACTTTTAATCCAAAAACTTGTTGAAGCCATCCCAAGCAGTGAGGTAGTGGTTAGTGCTCCAACAGCCAAGGCAACACAAGAAGCAAGGGCAAGAAATGCAGCAGCACTTGCTAGACAGGCTTCTTGTTATGCACAGCAACAGTCGAAGCATACCTGCCTCCCACACCCTCCAGAATGCTCTTTTATCTTCAGTAGCTGACTCCGAATAACTTTTAATTATATGGATGCTCAACTTCCTCATATAAACTGTGGAGCAGACTGTAGGCAGACAGACATGCCTTCAGCTCAAGAGGGTGTGATTTTCAATGTTTAAATGGGCGTGAGTAAACAGTGTGAGCTGGGCCTTGAGAAGAAACAAGAAACAAAGATGCACAGGCTTTCTTGGTATTGAGTTTATTTTTGATCAGAGGAACAGCACTGATGATTTAATCTATCACATCAAAAGTCTTTAATGTCAATACAGAAAGAATAGTAATTTATATCTGTCACTGACAACTGCCCATTTTCAGCTCTAGCCAACAGTGGAAAGAAGAAGAGTAAGCTATATTGACATGAAAGGAGACATCTTCTGTAAATTCATGGCAACCACCCACTTCTCACTAGAAATTACTAGTATTTGATTTCAAACACAAGCGCTCAGCTGTCCCGTGACTAAAGTAGATTTAATTTCATCACTTCCCTTAATAACAAGCAGTTGTATTTTCCTTGCAGTGATAACACTATTTAGTTTATTTAATAACAGGAAAGACAAAATGGACTTGCTTGGAAGAGTTTCTAGGTCTAATTGGATTGAATTTGCTGACAGAAGAGCCTGTAGTTAACTGCCACATTCACTGGCTAAATGCTAAACTATATTGGCTAAGATATATCTGTTTAGCAGTCAGCTCTGTGACTACAACAGGTACAAAAGGAGCTAATAATTAGCTACATATGGTCAGCTAAAGCCATCAGTGTGGCTGTACAGACCCCAGTATGCTCTGACCACCCGGGTGTTTGCTCAGGATGTACTTAAGATTTACCAAATCACTGCAGCTCCCTGGCTAGTACCACTTCAGGCAGCTAGATTAAGATAACTTAGATGTGTTCATCTGAAGTGCAGTCACAGCAGGAGTGAGAGCACAGCCTGCCATAGCTATTTTCCAGTCTCATGGTCATCACAGGTTTAACATTAGCACTCCATAAAGCACATGAATACAAGTTATAAATGTTTGGTGGAACAGTAGAAACCTTTGGCTCAAAATGACATCAACTTTCTTAACACAGAAATCACACAAGGATTATTGCTGGGTAGTGCAGGGAGCCACACAACCTACCTTCTAGTCTGGGTGCTAGGTTGGTTTCTCCAAGACCTCCATTTCCATATGTGCAAAGTAGGATTGAAATTTACTGCCACAAGCCAGCTTTTATGTGACTGGATTCCCTCAAGAGCTGTGAGCCCTAGAGGTGCCTTGTGAAAGCACCACAGAAATACGCAGTTTTGTATATATAGAGTATCTGAATGAAACAGTCATGCAGGGAGACATTATCTGTTTCTAGTCTGAATGTGAAGAACGAAGTGTATTACCCAACAGCAAATACTGATTTAGCAGCAGGCAGTACTGTCAAAAATTTGGCAGAATATTCAGAATACATGAGTGTGATGGAATCAGTACTATGTTACCCTAGTTTGCAGAGAACTACATCAAGGTAGAAAATCAGCCACTTACTGGCTATGTACTTACTTTAAGAACACATCTTTTAAATATGTTCTCTTGTAGTTACATCACCCAAAATAATTTTCCTACAGAGAAGATCTGTAAACAGCAGGGCTTGCTTTCATGCCTTTTATACTTCCATGATTCTGAACACTGTTTAAACAGTGTTTTTTCCAGATTTACCACTACCCTAAGCAACAAAGACAGGCATGCAGGGCATGTTCAGGACTACTAATTCTGGGTGCCAGAGTGAAATGGTGAAGCATTTACAAGGTATATGTTTATATTTGGCGAAGTATTTTAGATGACTTATATTAAACATCTTTGTTACTCTACTCTCTTTCAAAGCAAACAGGGACTTTTGCAGAGTTATAAACCCTACAGCCCAGAGACTGCTCAGAATTCACCTAGATGCAGGCAATAAAAGACGTCAAGCTCAGGAATATACTATATCTCTTGTCTTTTGCAGCTGACTCAGGGATGTCTCTGTCAAGTCAAAATCCTGACCCTGGAATCCTCTTGAGGGGAGAAATACCTTAATAATGAGTAACTGAGCACATATTAAGCAGTGGTATTTCATGTTGCAGAAATAAGAACAAAGGCATTTCTCAGTTTGAATGTGTGGGCATTCTCATCACACTGTTCTCAGTCTTGCCCCTTTCAGGCCCTTCTATTTTCAGATTGCTTGATACTGAAAACATGGTTTTCACAGGGCTTTAAGGTATATCCTCAGTCTGCAGTTGGCATCTTTAATCCAACTCTAAAGGTAGAGAATGAAAGCTGGGCTAGACAAGCACTGAGAACAGAAAAGAAGAGGAGCACACCGTACTTAATGTTTTAAGTCTTGATCTATAAACACCTTCAAACATTAATGGACACCCAGTTCTACACTCATGGGGTAACTTGCTTCAGCCCTACTGAAATTTGAAACAATTTTCATACACTGATCCATGAATTCTTTATGGACCAAACTTACTTTATCATGACAACAGACTCTCAGCAAAAGTGGTTTCAACTTTCATTGTAGATATACCACAGAACTCTTCAGAGATGCTCATACTACCCCAGTGAGAAGCCTTCCTGAGCCCCATAGTAGCCTATCTCTAATAGAGCTCTGGAGATGGGTTGAAAAATGCATGTATCAATACAGTATGCACAGAAAGGTTACTGGCTATAAGAAGTACATCTGCTCCATTAGGACTGACATATGCTTCATTTTTTATATGCAAGATATAATACACTGCTACAACGTTATGTATATTAAAAACTGCAAACATTGCTAGGTCGTTACAGGTAATACATGGAGTAAAGCGAGCATATATGCACAAGGTGGTGCTGCTGGGCTAACATAGCGAATGTCCTAGTGGTTCACTGCATGGACCATTTTATGAGAGAAAATCTCACCCACAAAAAGCTTTCTTTCTTTCATTTGCCATTTTCTGAATACTCCACCCACCACATTTCAGCTGGCCAGAAGATAGTGGTCACACAGACTTTCATCTTTGTTTGGCTCTTCAGTATTTTTGACAATATTTTCAATCATGTCCTACACACCTTTTTTGCTAGCCTGCAAATACTGCACAGGTCTGTCAAAAGAATTTTAGTCAGAATGACCTAAGGCAAAATTTTCAAAGTGCCTGCATGAATGTCACAGGACACGTTCCAATGTTTCAAATATTTTTTTTTTAAGTAAGTGAGATGTAAATTCCTAAGCTATCTAAGCACCTTTGAAATGGTGTTTAGAGCCTCTAATTTAACTCCTTGGAATCAAAACAGGAGATACATTCAACCACTTCTTCTATTAAGGGTGAAATTTGGGCCTGTTTTTAATAAGTGCTTCCATAATACACACTGAGATTTAAATACAATAAAAGATTGAATATGTAGTAAATTTATTTGATACAAAATATTTATACTAGTAAATAAGGAAATGTAATGTCTGATTACCCAAACATTTATGGAAATCATATGTTTGTGGACACCCTGTTGGTTCATCGATTCCATTAAGTAATACTAGTCAATGCCAGCTGAATTACTTGGCATGAATTTTCAGATGCTAAGGGTTGAGTTCTGTATGTTTATGCTGATGTGAGCTGGAATAATCCTTTCTTAAGGTTTACTCCAGTAATACAGAAAATATAGTCAACTTGTTTTGTTAGCCATTAAAAATGGCTAACAAAAGCAAGAATTAAAATAGCAATGAACATGCGTGGAATGGCTCATTACTTACAAGAGAGTTCTTAGCAAAATTTTAAGTACAGAGTGAATCTTGAAACATTGATCATGTCCTCTAAAGTGCAGGTTTTCCTGTATGACTTCCTCTACACTATAAAGAAACCTTTAAGGTCTCTTAAGGATAGTTAGTTTTCAGATAATCACAAAATAATTAAAGTTTGCTGTGTTTTGCCTAACCATCAAATGGGTGCAAGTTTGTGGTGGGTTAACCTTGGCTGAGCACCAGGTGCCCACCAAGCTGCTCTATAACCCCTGGCCTTTTCCTCTCTCTCCTCAGCAGAGCAAAAAGGGGAAGGAAAATAAGATCGGGAAAAAAAAAACCTTTGTGAGTAAAACAAAAACAGTTTAATAATAACAGAAGCAAAGCCAAGCAAATCCACAGGCGGAAGCAAAGAAAAACAAAGATTTATTCTCTGCTTCGCATCAGCAGGCAATATCTGGCCCCTCCCTGGAAAGCAGGGCTCCAAGACACGTAACGGTTGCTCCAAAAGACAAAGGAGTGGTCCCCCATCTCCTCCTCCTTTTCCCTTAGCTTTATAGCTGAGCTGACTTCATATGGTATGGAATATCCCTTTGGTCAGTTTGGGTCAGCTGTCCTGGTTGTGTCCCCTCCTAAGACCTTGCCCACCCCATCCCACTGCAGGGGGAAATGTTGGGAAGAGCCTTGGTGCTGTGCGAGCACTGCTCAGCCGTAGTCACAACACAGGTGTGTTATCAAAACCCTTCTAGCTCCCAGCACTAAACCCTGCACCACAAGGGCTGCTATGGGGAAAATCAGCTCAGCCAGACCCACTACAAAGTTATTTATTGTTTTTTGAAGACTAGAAAGTTGCTGTACTTACAGAACAGCACATGCTTTTCTAGACAACGAACTCTGTGTTGTCTGTGATCAACTTGACACAACATGTTTGAAAATTTTATTACGAGGGCTCTCTTCCTTAATTAGCACAGTGTGGCTGGAGAGAATACTTAGTGTGATTGTGAAGAGAACCAAGGCCTCTCCTGTTTCTAAAGTTTTTAACATGAGTGGTCAATTTGTGATCTCAGTAGTGGGAACATAAAAATCTGCAGTAACTCTTTAATGTCATCGGGATTTATTAGTTAAACAACTGTTCTTATTCCTAGCTCACACTGTTGATGATGAGATCAAAACCTGGTTCCTAGCAACGGTATCTTGAATTTTGGTTGATTGATTTGTTTTCTTCAAAATATAATTCCCTCCTTCCCTATTTCCCCCCAAACCAAGACTTTCCCTGTGACAATCCCTTTTTTCATTTATACTAGCAAGGTATCCTGCATCACTCAATCAAGTATGGTCAAATGCTACAAGCTCTCCACACATATAAACTCCCACACACAGAAGATGTGTAATAAAAACAAACTAGTATAATGCCTGCCGAAGCAGTATGTAATATGGTAGGAAAGATAAAAATTCCTGCTGCTTATTTTAAGCAGCAGTCACTCTGGCTTAGTGGGCTATATTTATACTTTACAGAGATATTCCACAGTAACTTACTTGCTTCTCTGAATAGTGTCTGCTATTTTATTTGTTGTACTTTGACATCACATGGCTGTTTTACAGCGCACTGAGCGCTAAATTGCCTATTGATTCTCATTTTGAAATACTGGCACCTCCTTTTTATTTTTGAAGCAAAGAAATAGTAATAGTAAAAGCCACTCTTTTATTCCCCCTGGCCTGCACAGTTTTCCTGTGCCAGTGGTCCTTTTTCTACAATTCCTACTGTAAATTTCCATTGTAAATCCAAACATGTACTGTAGATGGAGCTTTAAGTTTCTTCCAGGAAGAATTCTATTCACATAAGCCACAGAGATGCCCCAGTGATAAGAGAAGGGGGGAAGACTCATACAGGACAGGTCAGGGAGTGGGATGATGCCAGGTGAATTTGTGATTTGGATTTGTTCTCTTTGCATTTGTCTCTAACAGAGTAGCACACAGAAAACACAGACTCGGGAAAATCTTGTCTCTATACTCCCTGTAATCCTCAGAAAAGAATAAAAGATTTATTGGATCCTCCCTTAGAACTGGAACCAAAGTGTATCCCATAGAAAGGAGAGAAAATTTTCCAACGAGTTTGCTGAAAGGAACAGTGCAGACATCACTAAGCAGAAGAATTACAATATAACAAGTGAAAAAGATTCCTGCAAGCCACAGTCTGTGTGAAAATGAAAGTTCAATAGCAAATTCTAATTATCATAGTATTTTTAATGGGATTAATCCTACCCATGTGTATCAGCAGTAGATGCAGGCTTACTAAAGGAAAACTGAAGTCAGCAAGAGGTTGATTATGTAGGTAGACATCACAGGACCACTTTTAGTGATATCCAGAAAAAAAATGCTGTGAAAGAGTAAAATTGTCTTCTTCATTGAAAAGTATAATTTTCCAGTTACTCTCCATTCAGTTAGAAAGAAGGTTTCAAAACATGTTCACCTCAGCTTTGCTGAAAAGCCAGAGAACCAGGGGCTGCCGTGTTCTGGGAGAGTAGCTGTGATGCAGGCTAGCACAGCATGTTTCCTCTGTCCACATTACACTTCCCTCTCTACTCCGTACACACACACATGCCCATCTCCACTGGCCCTGTAGCTAGCAGGCCTACTCTGTAATGGGTAGGAAATAAGTACATTTTGAGAAAAAGGCAACTGTATTTAATCTAGAAAGGTGATTTCATGTGAAGCAGCACTACTGCTGACCTGGTACTGTGGGCATTGCAGGGTGGAGATCCAGAGCAGCCCAGTGGGCATGGAGGGCTGCACAGTGTTCATCTTAAGATGTGCCTGAGAACACTTTGAAATACCAGTCTTCTCTAGTGTGGAGGCTCGGAGATGAAGACAGTAAGCCCTGACTCAAAATGTCTCCCAAAGCCAGTGAAAGCTGAATTAGACTTTGCTCTGCATTTTGAAAAGAGCAGTGTTTGCCCTTTACGCATAGCCTGTGTGGTAAGGTGTCTTTGCATACACCAGAAAAACTGGATTCAGTTTCACCCTTACCCTCGGGCAGTTGACATCCATATCTCTTATCTGCAAAGGCTGGGGAAGCCAGATAATATTTTGGAGCAAGTCCATACTCTCTCTCTCCTGTTGTATCATCCTGCGAATCACCTGGGTCAGTCAGAGAGAGGAAGAACATGTCTGTACTGTAATGGTGCAGGGACTGGCTGAAGTCTTTCCAGTCATAGGTACATAAATTGCCCATGAATTTTTATTCATTAAAACACCACACCAGTCCAGAGACCAGAAGCCAGTGCTCATCCACAGCCTCACTACAGATAAGGGCACTGAAAGACATTTGTGCTCATGCAGCTGGGCTCTTATGGCCCATTTCTCCAGTAAGACACCTGTACTTGCCCTCTGCTTTTGCAGCAGCATCCCTGGCACCTCTGTCAAGGGATCTGACTTTTACTCCCGACTGATGCTGAGATGATCCAAACAAATACCCAGACTTCTGTACGGAATGCTGTAGTCACCTGGAGTATGTAAATTTAGCTTGCATCTATCTACATTATTAATAGACATTTTAATAAATTGCGGTAGCCAGCAGGAGTAAGTCCATCAGGTGAACAGACTGTCTAAAACAATATTTCATCCCTACCTACCGCCTTCTGTTGGGGTGCATGTATCTACCTATTTATGTCTGTAACATTCTGGTAACATTAATTAACCCTCCATAAACTATTTATAGGTGTTCCTTTTATATAGAAGTGTCATCTGAAATGCAAACACAGGTTTATCACCCTCCACCGCACTCCTGGCTTGCAACAGCCTGTGCCTGAAAGTTTAGATTGACAGCTGGCCTCCTTTTAAGCACACCAGGGCGTGAACTCCCACTTTCTTTCAAGATTATCCAAGCCACTCAGAGCTAGGTTTTCAAGCCAATTTCATGAGGCTCAGCATCAAAGTGATGGTTTCTGTGTGCAATAGGTACAATCATTAAGTGCATCAGAGCATAATGAAGTTACAATGTCAGGAAGAGCACTGTGTCGGGAAAATGATCTGTATAATTACAGCCAGTGCATTATTCTAAATGCACTTCTGTCTGGAAAACCCCTACTCTTCCTAGATTGTGTAACATCTTTAGTAGTACCTACTGCATTTTTAATCGCAATTATCCCTACTTTTTTTATCTCCCACTCTTCAGAAGCAGAAAAAAATCCCACAAATCAGATTCATCACACTTTTTTACTGTGAATTGTAGTCTATCGTGTTACTTGTAGAATCTATGATGAAAATGGATCTTTTCCTCACAGTCCAAATGAGATGCAGAATGAACTTCTGTCTGTCTATTGGATGTGGACATTGTGTAGTATCTTACCAATGATCCACTTTAAATCACCCTCATCTTCTGAAATCCTCTTTATTCAGATTACTGGACAAGCCTGACAGAAAATAGAAGAAAGGCATTCTGAAATCCTTCTTTGATCTACTTTCAAAACCAATTTGCAGTAAGTTAGCTCCAAATTGATTTTGGGAGTTAATCATCAAATAGGCAAACAACATCAATCAATACTATGTATTAGAAAAAACTTCCCAATCTAATGGCTAAAAAGATTAAGAGTTTAGACACACACTAATTTCTTTAATATTTGACATTACGAATCATAAATCATAATTATAAAAAAACATATAAATCCTAATTTTCCACTATAAATAGGAAAATTTTATAACAAGATTTTTTAAGGCAAGGTTTGCACAGCAATGAGTATACACCAAAAGATTGTTAGTTCCCTTTAAAAATACAGGTTCTGGTTCTGCTTTCTGTTTTTCTTCTGCAGTACTAATTAGAAGAAGTCTTGATGACACACAGTCAGCCTGTTACATAGCTTTACTCGGTTAGTTGTACAAAAGATTGTCAATGTAATGACACCAGCTACCATCAGATCATTTTGTACCAATTGTGAGAGTGTTTGATATATGTTTAGATTATGTTTGGCTATATGAGATGTTTTTGTGACCCTGTGTGTTTTAATTTACCAGTAGCATCTGCAACTGCAGCATTATTAAAAAAAAAAAAAAAAAAAGAAAGAAAAAAAAAGTAGCTCACATCATGAAGGGTTATCTTAAAAACAACAGATTGTGCACTAAAAAAATGCGACATTATGTTAAGATAATGAGATGTCAGAGATTTCATCCAGCCACCTTAGCATTGTACTGGCGAACTCAGAGTTTTAAGCACCAGCCAAGCTTTCAGTGTGCATCTGTGATGCACGCTATTTCTTTGGCTCAATTTTAAATAAGATAAGGGATTTTTCAGCTACTTGTGATTTGTGTTTTGTTATCTGTCCAGCTGATAGGCCAGAACTTCTCTGTTTAAAGTCTAGAGAGTCTCTCCCTGGAAAGGGATGATCTACAAAAGTCAGGAAGTCTTGCATTATCAAGACATCATGCAGAATGATATACGGCAGATTATACAATAAGAGGTGATGTAGAAAGAAATGGTATGTTAGTATCACACCCCAAGTGCAGACTGGACTCCGTTGTACCTTATGTCCATGTGATTCTTAACAAGAAAACTGAGAAGCAGGTCCATCATGGCTACACATATTTAATACTTTCTTCATATTGATACAGTGTGTTCACAGCAATCCCTTACTTTTGGTTTACCAGAGCACTTGCATGTGGCATTGCTCAACACACACTGCCTGGCACTGCCTATTTCAGTACCTCAGGGAGCCCTCAGCTCTGCATTAGGTGTCCAGAGTTCACAGCCAGTCCATGGGTGTATCCGGTATCCTGCAAGTAGGATTTGTCTTAGCTAGCAGCTAATGGAATGAATGAATAAAAATGTCTGAAACAAGAAAAGTTGCAGGGAGGGATGTGGCTCCCGAGGTCTCAGAGCCCAACTATGGGGACTCATGGCTTTCCAACTCAACAGAAGTCTGCACACATTGCATCCCCTGTTTACAAAAACACAGCTGAAAGACAAGAAGATGTCACATTAACCAAAGAAGTGAGGCATGTAGCAGGATGTCTAGAAGATAACAAGCAGTATCAGAACCTCATCCGTAAGTGAAGTCAGGGTGCCATGGCTATGACTTCACTAATGAATAAAATTGCCCAAAATCTGGCACAGCACAGGTCCTGAAGTCACAGCTACACCCTCCAACCTTTCCAAAGACAGGAGTGCTACATCCAAACCGTCCATGAAAAAGGTCCTTGGAAGACCGACTTCCTGACACTTTTTACTTTGTCAGTACAGCTCCAATCCAAGTGGTCAGGCATTTGAGATGAGCTAGCCTAAAATTTACCCTGCTCATGCTAATCTCCTGCTGTGGAAGTGGCTGGCTGCTTGTATTGGTCAGACAGAAGGAATGTGCAGGTCCTGAGGCCTGGCTGCTGGAAGACTCACATCGGAGACCTGGTTTACAGTCCCTCCCTCATTTAAAGATTAAATGATTAAGACATGAATATTAGAAGTGACTACTGCATACTAAAAATTTATCTTAGCCAGGGCTGGACCCCAGATCTCACCTTTCCTAGATGGGCAATCTGACTACTCTTAGTTTATGTCTTGTTAATAAAACAGAAGAGACAGGACATGGGCCATTCCATGCATTAAACATGCAAGCTCTGAATAGGGCTGATGAATATATAAAGAGTACTTTTGGGGAACTTGTGAGTCTCAGGTGGGGGTACAAAAGTGTAACTCATATAAATAAATAAATAAAAGAGTGGACATTAATAGAACCTACTACTACTGCAGTTTGTGTAATAAGGTGGTTCATGAACAGTCTTGTGCCACAGTGAAAGTGAGCATACTGCCATGACCTCTAAAATATAGCCTCAGCATTTCAAGGAATTAATGTGTAGTATTTATTGAGTTCTTTCTCTGTGTCACATGTTCCTTTCATATCCTTATCATTGCCAAAATGTAAGCAAAATACACTCCCTTTACAGTGAGAATGTTAATTCTAGCCAATATATTGTTGCATGCTCAAAAAAAGGCACCCATCTATGCCTTATTCCAGATGAAGGAAAAGCAACAATACATCAAAGACAACAGTCAACTCTCCAATGGAAAGCACCGTTTGTTTTCACCACATACTAACGGTTTGGCGTGCCAAAAGGTGAACTGATGGCTACCTCAAAGGGTTTCAGTCCCAGAAAATGTAAAGGTGCAAAACACAGAAAAATAAATGTTTTCTTAGTTTCATAGCGCACACAGATATGGCACATTTGCCAATCTCTAAATTTTATTGCAGTGATCTACAGAATAAGAAGTAACTCTATGTCTTCTTTATAGGTTCCTGTCTTTAATATAGATCTTTACTAGAACAGCTTTTCCCAGAGGTAGGTTGCCAGTTGGATGTACAGGGCCTGGATAATCATTTAAGGCTATCTGCTTCTTACTACATAGGCACTATGGTGTCCAAGCCTATGATGGGGTTTGATTTGTAAGGTAAAGCCTCGCTGATGAGCAGTAACACTTCAGCTGCAGCACAAGCAAGTTACAAGGCTGTGGGTGACTTGCTGTGCAGCTGAGAAAGGATTTCCAAATAAAACCTACCAACTCACTGCTCAGAGGGAAAGTGAATCCCTGCTTCTTTTTTGAAAGGCAGAAAACATCTCATCCCACAATTTTCTGGAGAAAGAGTGGGCATCCTCTCTACTTACCTCTGTAACAGGGAGGTCAGGCTGAAGTGCCTGGGCTGGGATGTGGAGCACACTGATAAGAATCACTTTGTCCTCATATGTCTTGCTGTGGCCTGGGTTTCCTGAGAAAAACTGTTCACTTAATGTGCTCATAACTTCTACATGAGCTTCCATACCTCCTTGAAAAAGGATTTCAGAACCCACTGTCGAGGTTTAGGTTCAATTCACCAGACCTACAACAGACGCTCCCTGTTAGCCCCTCTTTCCTGCCCCCAAATAGAGGAAGAGAAAGAGGATAAGGGAGAGAGACTTATGGCCCCCTCCCCTCCCAAGTGGGAGAGGAAGGGAATGAGAGAGAGGCTTCCGGATTAGAATAGAAAACTAAAACAGCTTCAATGAAGATAATAATGATAAAATGGGATATATACAAATATATACAAAACCAGTATCAAATCCAACCTCCCTCGATGGCAGTTGCATCACCATCACCACTGAGGCTGTGGAGGCACTGGCAAAGTCCCAGACTGGGCTCAGCAGCAGTCAGGAACCCAGTTCAGGAACACACGAATTGGGATCAAAGGCACGAGAAGGTCCAAGAAGGGAAGAAGGCCCCCAAGGGAAGTGAAGGCAAGCGGAAGGATCGATGGGAAGGAAAAACAGCAAAGGGCAAAAAGGGCAAAAGGTTTGAGACCCTTGTGATCCCTCAGCTTTACACTGAATATGATGTGCATGGGGTGGAATACCTCATTGGTCAGTTTAGGGTCACCTGTCCTGGCTGCTCCTCCCCGCAGGTGCGGCATTTCACTTTCTGCACCCCCCAAATGTGGTACGAAAGAGTTAGCAGTGACCTTGGTCTACACACACCAATCCTTGGTAGTAACTCTAAACATCAAGCGTTATCACTGCTAGAAGCAGACACTGTCTGCAAAAAGATGCTGTTAGCTTCAGAAAGTGCAGTTAGTTAGAAGAGACTTAGCTGAAAAATAAAATCACTGAATAGAATTGTGTTGGTTCCAACTCAAACCAGGACACCCAGTAACAGAAAAAAAGTTGTAAAGTCTGCTCTTCCGGTAGTCTATTGAACAGGATGAACCTAGCCAACGGGACTAGTTTTAGTCTTCTCTCTGTGGCTGTTCATTCCCTTCAGAGTTTGACCGGCTGGAGGTTGAGGGGCTGATCACAATATCATGGAAAACAAGAAAATTTGTACCTCTCACTGTAGTATTTGCTGTGGGCCTCAAAATCTTTTCATAGTTGCAGGCAGCATTTCTCAGTAAATGTTCAGCTTAACTTTCTGAGCCTATGAGCATTCAATAGCTGCTTTGTTGGAAGCTTTCTTTCCTTATCTTTAAACATAGAGTGAGGACTCCAGTTATTAAAAGTGAAGTACCTCATCACAAGAACAAAACTGATGGCAACGTTACCGAAAACACACAATGCTTCCAACACACCACTCATGCCACACCTTCTCTCTGATGGCAATTGTTTGGCTGATAATGTTAATGGCATCATCCTCATGTTAATAACACAATGTTCCCAAACACTGTCACGTTCTTGTATGTTTATTCTAACCACAATTTGGGATACTGTTCTTTTTCATTTAACTTCTATAGACAAAGTGCTTGGGAATTTCTCTGAGCAAACACTTGTCATTTCACTCACTATTTTAGGGATGTGTTCATATCTGTTAAATGAGAATATTATTGTTAAATCACAATAGTTTATTTCTTAATGCAAATTTAAATACCCTCTTACGCTGCCTTTACCTTAAAAAAAAATCAATAGCAATCTTCACCACTTCTTACACTGTGAGGTGGACTTCTCTGAGAGAGCTACCTGTGGAAATATTGTATTTCATGGCTTGCATCTAACTTTCATTTCTTGACAGGAAAGTTCATATTACACAGAAATCTGTGAGATTTGTAATCTTATGCTCAATTTATTCAACTGAGTGGATGTTCTAGCACATATTGAATAGGATCTGTAGGATATAATGCAACAATAACATGCTGGTTTGCTGTTAGTAGGTATCTTACAAGGTTCTTAATTGCTTCTGGTTTAGCCTTTTTGGAAGACTGCAGAAACTATCATTCTTAATGGGCTTTCTGTTGTAACTGAAAATGAAGAAAAGGGCTAAGATACATTTTATAACAGAATGCAGTAAATGTAATTTTGGGTACATTGTTACCAAGGGAATTCACTGGAAGGAATAAGTACATTCTTCTTTTCTAATCTGCCAGACATCTGCTGGAAACATAACACAGCAGACAGGAACCAGGGAGAATCTCCACCCCTTACTGGATGAGAGGGGGAACATAGTTACCAAGGATGAGGAAAAGGCTCAGGTACTTAATGACGCCTTTGCCTCAGTCTTTAATAGCCAGACCAGTTATCCTCATGGTATTCAGCACCCTGAGCTGGAAGATAGGAATAGAGATCAGAATGATCCCCTCATAATCCAGGAAATACCACTGAATGACCTGCTAAGCCAATTGGACGTCCATAAGTCTATGGGTCTGGATGGCATCCATGCAAGAATGCTGAGGAAGCTGGCAGAGGAACTTGCCAAGCCTCTCTCCATCATTTATCAGCAATCCTGGTCAACTGGGGAGGTCCTGCATGACTGGAGACTTGTCAATGTGACACCCATCTACAAGAAGGGCAGGAAGGAGGACCCAGGGAACTACAGGGCTGTCAGCCTGACCTCGGTACTGGGGAAGATTACAGAGAGGTTCATCTTGGGAGTGATCACAAGGCAAGTGCAGGACAACAGGGGGATCAGGCCCAGCCAACATGGGTTCATGAAGGGCAAGTCCTGTTTAACCAACCTGATCTCCTTCTGTGATCAGGTAACCTGCCTAGTGGATGAGGGCAAGGCGGTGGATGTTGTCTGCCTGGACTTCAGTAAGGCATTTTACACCGTTTCCCACAGCATTCTGCTGGAGAAGCTGGCAGCTCAAGGCTTAGACAGGTGGACTCTTCTCTGGGTTAGAAACTGG
>VZZY01016718.1:109811-131510 GCA_013400335.1 Eurystomus gularis
TACAAGAAGGACATTGAGGTGCTGGAGCAGGTGCAGAGAAGGGCAACGAAGCTGGTGAGGGGTCTGAAAAGCATGCCTTATGAAGAGTGACTGAGGGAACTGGGGCTCTTTAGTCTGGAGAAGAGGAGACTAAGAGGAGACCATATTGCTCTCTACAACTACCTAAAAGGAGGTTGTAGCGAGGCTGGTGTTGGTCTTCTCTCCCAAATTATTGATGATAGAACAAGAGGAAATGGCCTGAAGTTGTGTCAGGGGAGATTTAGATAAGATATTAGGAAGAAATTCTTTACTGAGAGAGTGGTTGGGCACTGGAACAGACTGCCCAGGGAGGTGGTGGAGTCACCATCCCTGGAGGTGTTTAAAAAATGAGTAGATGTAGCCCTTGAGGCTGTGGTCTAGTGGCTAGAGAGATGTTAGGATGAAGGTTGAACTTGATAACCCTGGTGGTCTCTTCCCACCATAATGATTCTAAGATTCTAATGTGCTTTCTAACACACGTTCAATACATCTGAGAAGACCCAGACAAGATCCACAGAAGATATTTATGCCTGAATCTTCATTGCTTTAATGAGGAATCAGGAAATTAAATAAGAATCCACTACTTTTGTATATTTATGGATCTGACTTATAGATCTGGATATTTGTGGAGAAGTGTGTAGAGGCAAAGGGAAAATCCATGACCTATGGTGTAGAATTAGACACATAAGAACTCATTCACATGCGTTTTCTTCCTTTCAGATGTCTCTAACATCAAAGGCCAAAACCATTCCCTTTCTCAGTCACCTCCCACAAGCACATTTTCTACAAGTGCTCTTATTTGTTACCACAGAAAGGGCAATGTCAGTAATTTAGGCATTATGAGGACTGCCACACACAGGAAATGTGGGTAATGGCCATTACCTTGATGGCTGTGACAGTCGGAGCTATCAGTGACCTGCCACTCTTAACAGCACTGCTGGATTTGAGGCTGTTCTTAGAAATATCACTTTGGGTAGACTCACCTTGTAAAGCCACATTATGGACCTTCCTTGATTAGCCAATGCCATGCAAAAGACAATTTCAAATACCTGTTCCTCAGGCATAGTTGATATTGGGACACTGATAAAATGATTAAATTAAAATTCTAAGCATGAAAATTATTTCAGATGTCATTTTTGAGTGACATTCCTCTACTATGTTATCCATGAGCAGTCAGCTAGGTTTACACAACACTCTTCTCCTGAAACTCTCTGTGAATCAGTGTGCTTATTCAGCCTGAATAATTAGAGCTATCAACCTTTGTCCGGTGAACTCAAAACAGTACTTAAAAACACATTTCCTTAATTAAAATATTTCCTAATTAAACCCCAATTATTTACAGGTCTTATCAGACTCCAATATAAATATTAATGAGGTGTAGCTTGTGAATGCACACAACTTCAGAAATCAGTTGGTACTTTCAAATTACCCAGTGCACTATCTGGTACACAGTGTTGATGTATTCATTTGCAGACACGCCTCCTGGGTTTGCAAAGTTATTTCTGCCACTGATAAACCTTTAGAGGCTTAGATGGTATAAGTTCTGTGGCTTGTGTTATATAGACCTTCTGTCTTCTTTCCCAGCCCCACCTTAGCCCATTACACCAATGCAAGGTTCCATGTTGTCTCAAGATTACTTTTCATGATCTATTCAAAGTAAAATGCAAAATGCTGAAGCAGAAAATTTCCTAGAAGCATTTGACCTAAAATTAAAAACACTCAAGCACATAAAATCAAGAAGATCTCTGAATTCATTAACTTGTGAAGTTCCTAAGGCACATAATATTTCTCACCTGTTTTCCTGTTGTTTCAAAGATGACAGGAAAATAAAATCTATAACATGGAAAACACATTACAGACAAAAGACTTTGGTCGATGAGAAAGCCCTTCTGCCTGAATTCTGTTTGGGGGTTTTTTTTTCCCCAAGTCTTGAAGGTAGAACGGGGGAGACTGCTGTCACAATCCAGTTGATGCTGTCACATATTTTTCCCACTGCCTGAAGGAAATAAAGAATAATAAAAAAACAGAGATGTGATTTTGTGTAATAGTGATCCTATTTGTATAAGTTTTCTATTTCAGAGGTAATCCTTTAAAGTACTATACAGTTCACACTGGCACTCCATGGTGTGACATTAGCTTATTTTGTTTGGTCATGAGGTAATTCTGTTCCTATGAAGTTCCACATTACAACATGCACATATTTAAATGTTTAGCATCATGTGCCACCAAAAAGATGCTTTGTAGCTTTCTGAGGATCAGAACTGGAGAAGTCTAACCTAGATATACAGGTTTATCAATGTCCACCATGCAGAAATGGAGCCGCAGTGTGACATTTGGCACCCCATGGCAGACACCCTGGTCCCTCTCTCAGCTACACCATTTCAGATGTGCCCCCTCCCTGTGCTGCTTTCTGGGATCCCCTCCCCATATTACTTCATTAACCTTGCACCCACTTCATGTGGGGAAGCCCTGCTGAGCCTCTCTGCCCTCGCAGAGAAATGATTAAATTAATTTCTCAAAAGGTCAATTCGTTTTTATCCTTCGCCTGAAGAGACTAAAAATTATAATTTCTAGTTATGTTGTTCTAGCAGTCCATTGACTGAAGATTTCTTTGGGATGCCAGATCACAGCAAGGTATGTATAGTTTGAACTTTGGACACTTTGTCAAAAAATAAACCCCATAAAAATGGAGAGCAGTAAATGGAAATTGTTGCAATGAACATTAGAAATAGGTATGAAAATGTCCAGTAGTCTGCTCTATTTTACGTCTAGTACCCTTCTGTCCTGGTGTTGGCTGGAGTAGAGCTAATCTTCTTCATAGTAGCTGGTACAGGCTACATTTTAAATTTTTACTGAAAACAGTGTTGATAATTCAGAGGTGTTTTAGCTATTGCTTAGGAGCGCTTAGACAGAGTCAAGGACATTTCTGCTTCTCACACCACCCCACCAGAGAGTAGCTGAGAGGGGACACAGCTGGGACAGCTGATTCTGGCTGACCAAAGGCATATTCCATACCATATGATGTCATGCTCAGCATATAAAGCAGGGGGAAGAAAAAGGAACTGGAGCACAGCTGGAGTGATAGCATTTGTCTTCCCAAGTTGCTGTTATGTGTGATGGAATTTGGCTTTTCTGGAGATGGCTGAACACCTGTCTGCCAAGGGGGAGTAATGAATAAATTCCTTGGTTTTATTTTCTTGCATTCGCACTTTTGGTTTACCAAGTTTTCTCACCTTTACCCTTCTGACTCTCTCCCCCATCCCACCAGGGGAGTGTGAGCTAACAGCTGTGTGGGGCTTAGGTGCTGGCTGGGGTTAAACCACAACACCATCCCATAAAAGATTTAAATCTGTTTTAGCGAACAGGATGAAGCCAGTTATTTTATATGGCATATACTGACCATAGAAAACTGTTCAGCTCTCTGAGAGCAAAAATTACTTTTCCAAGCAACTTAACTTGCCATGTCTACAACCTCCAACCTCTAGAAGTATGACAGTGATATGGAAGTTATCTAAAAAAATTATACCACCTAAAATGTGTACCTTAACATTCCAGGGCTCTAAAATTATTATCAAGTTATAAAATATAAACATCAAATATGGACAAAATTTGTTTTAAAATAATCTTTCCACAGAATCTTGGCACAGACACCAAACATCTCAGAAGGATGTAAGAAGGTAGGAATATTGGCCTCGGACTCAAAAATCACATGCTTCTCACACACTTGAGACGTAGCAATGCTTGCTCTCTTTCCATGTTTAAAGCCAATGCATTGTTACTTGTTTTAGTTTAGCCTCCAGCGAACAGTTTTGTCAAGGTTTAAGGTTAGGGCAGTCCACTAGACCTATAACAGATGCTCTCTGTTAACCCCTCTTTTACCCCAGAAAGAGGAAGAGAAAGGGAATAAGGGAGAGAGACTGATGGATCGCTGTTGGCCCCCTTCCCCTACCAAATGGGAGAGAAAGGGAATGAGAGAGAGAGTCTTACAGATTAGGAAAGAAAACTAAAATTACTTTAATGATGATAATAAAATGAAATATACAAAAATATGTACAAAACCAGTATCGAACCCAACATCCTCCCCCGCAAATGGCAATTATGTCACCCTCATCAATGATGTTGTGGAGCAGGCACTAGGAAAGTCCCAGACTAGGCTCAGCAGCAGACAGGAACAGGGTTCAGGAGCTGGTCCTGAACCAGGTTCAGGATTCTGGAACTTGATTCAGGAATGCACGAACTGGAACTGAAGGCAGAATAGACAGAGTCCTCCTCAGATACCAGCCATTGAAGAAGAGGAAGCCAGAGAGAGACCCTTGTGATCCCTCAGCTTTATACTGAATATGATGTGTATGGGGTGGAATACCTCATTGGTCAGTTTAGGGTCACCTGTCCTGGCCGCTCCTCCCCGCAGGTGCGGCCTTTCACTTTCTGCACCCCCCAAATGTGGTACTCAAGAGTTAGCAGTGACTTTGGTCTGCACACACCAATCCTTGGTAGTAACTCTAAACATGGAGCGTTATCACTGCTAGAAGCAGACACTGTTTGCAAAAAGATGCTGTTAGCTTCAGAAAGTGCAGTTAGTTAGAAGAGACTTAGCTGAAAAGTAAAATCACTGAATGGAATTAGTTTCGTTCTAACCCAAATCAGGACAGATTTAGCTTCGAACTACTGTACATTTTCCCTGAGATGTGCACAGGGGGTCATGCAGTGATTCAGTGCATGTGCGGTAACTTCAGACCTGAAAGCTGGAAAATACATACATTTTTTTTGTGGCAGCAGTGTATCCCCAGGTGAGGCTCTCATGGCTCCCAGCATCAGATAATTGCAAAAGGCTCTTGCAAACCAGAGGTGATTGTGACAAATATGTCACTGAGAGGGCATCTTGAGAAACTATACCTGTCAAGTCAAAAAGCATTTGCCTGTATAAAAATTCCCTTAGTGCTGTCTTGGACACTCACCCAAGGTATATCGATGCCTGCACAGCTTTATTGGAAGAAGATTCTTACCTCCTTCTCTTTTGTATCTGGAAAATCAGAACTGATCATTGCTGCCTGAATAAACACAAGGAAATCTTTCCGGAGAGATTCACAGGATATTTTATGTTGGGAAGGACTCTGAGGACTGTGTAGTTCAGCCTTCTGCTCATAATGGGAAAACTTAGATCAGGCTGTGGAGAGGGTTGTCCAGTCAAGTTTTGACAGTCTCTGTGGGTGGAATGCCCCACTAACTGTCTGGGCAAACTGTTCCAGTGTCTGGCCACCCTTGTGGTGAAAAATACTTCTTCTTACTGAATCAGAATTTCCCTTGCTGCAACTTATGCTTGTTGCCTTTTGCTCCACCAACGACAAGCATCATACAGAGTCTAGCTCATTCTTGTCTATAACCTCCCATTAAAAGATTGAAGACAGCAGTAAGATCTTCCCATGCCCCTTGCCCTTCTCTGTAGAACATTGAACAAATCCAGCTCTCTCAACTTCTCTGATAATCACAGATTCCCACTGGCCTAAAACCAGAAACCTGCACTGAAGTAACTTGTTGGCTGCAATCAGTAGCTGGCGCTGTAACACGCTGCTCCCCACAGCAGTTCTAATTCCTGTTCAGCACCGCCTTCCTTCGAGCAAGATGTCACTGCAGTCAGTGGAAGCTTCTCCAGAGGATGGAAAGTGGAAAAAATTCAGCCAAAACCAAAAAGCAAGAAACAAGATAAAAAAGCAGGTATAAATAAAAAAGAAATATCCAGCTGTCATTGGCTATAGTCCCTTTCTGGATGAGGTCTCTATCAGGTCCATGCTTCAGGCCCAAGCCTGCCCAAGTAGTTACAGCTTAGATGTGCATGTCTTTTAGTGAAGCAGGGTGAGTAGAATAAAAGCATAGCTGGCATTTGTCTGAGTTGAGGGTAGCCTCCCATACCAGGTGCATCAATAGCCCAGATGTGAAAGGTTTATCAGTGCATTCGCTGATCCACAGGGAAAAGTGATAAATTAGAGCACCAGCAAACACCAGGATACGTTTAGCTTTCCTGTTCAAACTCATAGACATGCTTGTCAGATTTTCTGCCCTGTTTTCTTCCCCAGGCACGGCAAGGGCAAGGAGTCAAGGCAGTCAGAAAGCCAATAATGATTTCTTGGTACTCAGGCTGGGTTTACTTTTGTACCTGTGAACATAGATGATGGCTGCTCTGTGCCTCAGCTCTGCCTGCAGTCTGAGGCTGCTGCAGACAGAAAAGGAGGGGTTGGCGCAGCAGCCAGCACCTGCTCACCACAGAAGGTACAGGCAGGGAAAATGCAGTCATCTTCCTCTTCTTTTGCATCATTAGTAGTTGCTGTCTTTAATGTAGAGAAGGCTGTGCCTGTTAGGGTCTCAATACCACTGTCCATGGCATACAGTTAGCAAAGGAGGGCTTTGCCTTCTTACATGGCTGGAAGAAGAAGTCTGCACCATGTATTTGACATTCAGTATCAAGAAACTGGTATTTTAATAGTGATAGCAATAAGAACCTTTTAATACTGGTAATCAAACAAGTGAATGCAGTGCTAAGGGCTCTTGAGTGATGTCCAGAGGGAGCATCATGAAAATCCTTCACCCTCCTGGGCACTCATCTATGGTGTATGTCTGGTAGCAGCCCATCACTCTCAGGCTGTTTTTCTCAGCACTAGCAGCACTGGTTTCCTCTGCCCCATGGCCAGAAGCTTGTGGGCTCTGCTGCTTTCCCAGGGACTGGACAAGCGTGAGAGCCCCAGATAACCACTAGCAAGGAGACCAGATGGCTGAAGCCAGGCCACTTCCACTTTGAGCAAGGATTTCACCAGTTGCTTTCTTTTGAAGATTTATCTACAGGACCTTAATCTGAAATGGGAAGTGTTGATTTCAGGCTTTTTTCTGTTTCTAGTTAGCCTTTATTCAGGACTGAATTCCTATCAAGCAATGAATAACAGAATGAGATTATGTGTTTTGCTGACATTTTCATGAGTGAATTCCATATAGCCAGCTACAGAGTAGCTGAAGACCTTAAATGTTAATGCATCCTCCAGACCTTCAAATCTGATTCTCCCCTAAAATCTGTATCAGCTCCTTAATCAAACATGTGACCTTTTAGTGTCTTATTTTAAACTAGATACTATAATAAATACTAGGTTTAAAGAGTTTTAAATGAGCAGAAAGCCCCAAGACAGTAATTCTCTTACACTGGAGAGTATGAAATTACATGTAACAGCAAAGATACCTTATTACTGCACTGTTCTGCTGCAGAATGCATCTAGATTTTATGACACAAAGAATAGTAGAGTGAACAGAGTGTATTATCATCAAGACAGAATTACAATCGAATTAATAGTGGGCTAATGCAGCCAGGAATGGATCTATGTCCTACCCAAGTGCAGAAATGTCAGTATCTGTTTTCCAGGCTAATTTTCCATGCCCAACGAACATGCAATCCTGATCAGTGCAGGTGCTGGACTCACCCTTTGGCAGTTCTCACATACATCTTTTTGTGACCAGCGACACTGGTCTCCAAATGGCTGGGCAAAGTAATCCTGACAGTAATACTCTGTATTGTTTTTTTCCCCTCTCTCAGGCTCTAAAGGAATTTAGGAAGAACTTTTCCAAAGTGCTGTAATAGCAATTTTCAGTGAGGGTTGTCTAGCAAAGGGCTAAGTTTTTAAGTAGGCACTCAAGAAGATTTTCAAAAGTGCCTGTGCTCCAAACTATCCAAGATGTGCATGGAATGTAGGCATACAAGTTCCTGAGAATTTGAGAAGTGACGCTTTGGTTTCATTCAACTTTTATAGGCTTCAAAACATATTATTTTAAACATATTTTTCTCCATTACCACAACTCCAATCTCTAGCCTCCAAATGGATCCCAGTCACTCTTTGGCACAAGGTATTTGGAAATACAGTTTTTCCAATTACGTTCCAAAAAGGCAGCTGACATAATCCTCTTTTCAGTCACACCTTTAGCTAATTCATCCCTTCTCTTCTGCAATTTTTCATGACAATGCTGGCTTGAATTTCTGTATGTGAAATCTTGGCTTCATTATACTGAAATACAATTTTTTTTGACTTGCAGACGTCAGGATTTTCAGTCAATGTATCTATTTGACACTTGACCCAATCTCAGCTGGTCTTCCCATGTGCTATCAATGTTTTCAGCTACTGCTCCATGATCATCAGATTGTAAGAGATGTAGGACTAAGAGATGTACAAATCTCCATAGTCACGTTCTTTTGAAGAATCACAGGCATATAACCCATACCTGAGCACTACCTGTTTGAAATGGGAAAGCTGACAGTTGGAGATGGATCGCTGAGAATGACTTGTCTGTATTTCATGCCTGGCTTTCATTCAAAGAGCTGCTTTGCTAGGATTTGCAATAAAGCATTATTATTTATACAGCCCAAGTGTTTAAGAATACTGATCACAGAGGAGGACTCTGCTGTGATAAATGCTATACAAACAAAGATAGGAAAGTGCCTAGATCTAGCCCAAGGACTTTGTAACATGGGACAAGTGATATTATAGAAATGTAGACAGTCTGGAGAATACTAAGATAAAACAAGTCAATATTGGTCAGCATATCAGACAGTGATGCTAGCACACTGGAAATCTAAAATTCATCATGAATTCAGGACACAACAGAGAATTAAGGAGGCATTTCTAGGAGAACATGGTATGGCTTGTACAGAGAGAGCATCCCATGTCTAAAGAGTGGTGTAGGTAAAAGGAAAAAATATTGTTTGAAAATATTATAGTAATAATAATAACTAAATTATAGAAGCTCAGGTATGGAAATCAGCTTCTTAATTCTCAGTGAGAGATGATACATAAGTGAGGTATGTCAGGAGGGACCTTGAACTTGTGGACAAAAATGCTGTTCTCTACGTCTAAGAACAAGCCGCAGGAACTGGGGCATGGTCTCCTGTGCAGGAGTTGTGATTTGGTTCTGCCTCTCACCTGCGTCCTGCCTACGCCTGGCAGCCCCAGTCTCATGCCTAACTTCATGTCGTAACACCCAGCCCAATGCCTTAGTCCCACCTCAGTCCTCTGCACCCACCACAGTACAAACGGTTGGGCAATAAGGTCAAAACATGTGGTAAAATTATTTTTGCAGCAGTATTTCTCAGTGCATACAGACAGAGCAAGGCTGGGGGTGCAAGAGTGAGCAGTGTATTGCAGATGCTGAGAAAGGAGAGTAGCATTAGCCATGTGGATGGGCAGCAGCAGCTAGATTCAAGTCCTGCAACAAGAGCCCATGATGCTGAAATAAAGCTGGGAGCGAAAGCCCTGGGTGAGATTTGGCTTGGAGAAGTTAACAGGTTCATATAATAACTGAGAAAAGGAATTGTGGAGGAGTACTTAGGAGGAAGGGTACAGAGGCTGGTTTTAGTTATGTTGAGGAAGAGCTAATAATTAAACCTCCGAAGGATCACAGGAACCTTCAAAGGATCAGAGACACAAACACTGGAGACATTATTCAGGAAAGCAAAGGCAAGTCTACAGTTGGGGGCTAGTGATCAGACTACCAGTAAGCTACAAAACATGATTTATATCCAGGAAAAGTTCTTGAAAAATTAATTATATCACTTCACTAGAAATCCAATAATTCCATTATTCCCTCAAAGTAAATTATCTTGCTGGAATTAATTTTCTGTATTGGCTGTTCTTTCTGAGAATAGAAATGTATTTAAGCAGTTTTTATTCCAATGAAAATGCATCACCTAAACCAAAATGAGAGTCTATATTCAAGTGTCCTGCTGTTACCAATTTCCATCTCAACAGTTGTTCATCTGATCCTCATCTTTTTATTTTCCTAAATTCAGTGAGCAGAGAGGATCAAACATCTTGCGTTTGATCAATAGAATACTGCTTACTAGAAGAAAGTTAGATTATTCCTTGTTTATTAGACTTTGCTTCAAATGAAGTGTGTCTTTTAGTATCCTTAGCCTCAGTAAGTACACACTGCTGCTTACTTCTTTCCTCTGAGTTAGTAGAACTGTAAAATCGTAGAACTGTAACCAGTCAATGATAGCCAGTCTGAAAGGGACCTTGAAATATCATCTGATCCAACAATTCATGGGAAAGGAAGCCTAGATGATATCATCTAGCATCTTGTCTAGTCACATCTTGAAAACTTCCAGTGATGAGGACAAAGCCATGTCCCTGGGGAGGTTGTTCCAGTCAATGATTTTTCTCACTGTAAAAAATTTCTTTCTTGTATTGAGGTGCAAACTCCTTCTGTGTAACTTTTACCTGTTGCCACTTCTCTTTTCCATGTAGTTCCTTGTGTAGAGAGAGCCTCCTTCCTCTTTGTAGCTGCCTTTAAGTACTGGAATACTGTAGCCATATTTTGTAAGAAAGCAAATAAAATAAAACTCTGCTTCTTATAGTCATCCATTTTGCACAGAAGCAAGATGTGGTTATTACTTTCCTCTTTTTTTTTAGGAATTTTAATATGTTTCACCTCAACATTTTATAATTAGCATATTTGTTGAGAAAAAAACCTTTTGGAAAATCACTGTGTGACACTTAAGAGTATTAACTTATTAGTTAATACTTACGAGTATTGACTTATGACACTTAAGAATATTCTCAAGTGCATGAATAGACATTTGAGCTGCGCATTGCTCCTATTGAGCAAGCGTTTTACCTGAATCCATGCAGTTGCCTCAGAAGTAGCCATAGGCACTTTCTTTGAAACATTCATTTCATATTCCTTGATGATATCTTACTCCAGATATTTAATTGTTAGTATCTTTACACTTCATTATTAGCATTCGAAGGATGTGTGAACTTGTCAGCCCATCCTGCTCTCTCTATCTCTCAAAACACAAACTAAATAGATATTATACTAGTAACTATTCACAGACAGGGAGATGCCAAAATCTATTATCTCAGTTAACAAGCAATATCAAAGGGTAAGTCTACCATAAGTATTTCACCACTTGAGCATTGCAGTCACCAAAAGTCATTGCTGAAGGTGAATGCCAGGTCTCATGATGTACATTTTTGTCCAGTCACCTACAGAACAGCTGATCAAGCCCATTTCAGCTGCATATTCATGCTTTACATCTGTGCATACTTATCACAAAGAAAATATATTACGAGTAACAGGGAGACTGTCTGATGCCACTGCTCAACTGGCTGATTATTATGGAGCAGTGCTGGATACTGCTGATGCCGACAGGGTAAGACAAACAAGAAGCCTATCATTCTCCTGAATCAAGTCTGCTCTGCAGATGTCCATATATATTTTTGCAACTTATCAGAAAAATCAGAGATCATTTGCAAACCGGTATAGCTCTGGGAATGGAGAACACATGATGAGGACATGGGCGGTTATACAGGTAAGTGAGTATTTAAGACATCACTGTGCATTAAATCATCAAACACTCAGTGAAATAATTTAGCATATATGTAACCATTTCACTGCGTGTATGTGTGGGTGTGCATAAATAAATCAGAAAGCTACAGAGAGATTAATTTTGGAAGGAACCTCCTGAGATTAACAAATCCAGCTGCCTGCTTAAAGCAGGGCCAACATCAAAATCATGTCAGGCTGCCCAGGACCTTGTCCAGGTGATATATGCAAATCTTCAGGGATGAAGATGACACAACTCCTCCACATAAGCTGTTCCAGTGTGAAGCCATTGTAAACATTTTTCTCCTCACACCCAAGTGGGTTTTTCTCTTGCTGCAAACTGACTGTTACCTCTTGACCACGTATCTGCATCTTTCCCCTTCAAGAGGTAGAAGGCTGCAACCAGTTCCCCCTCACCTCCGATTTTTCAGGCTACACAAATCCATTTCCCTCAGCCTCTTCTCACACACATCACGTGCTCCAGTTCCCAACTAGCCTGCTTTGGGACTCTCTCCAGTTTGACAATGTATAGATATTGCCTTTCTATGGAAAGGCACTGTGGGGAGGGCACATGGAGTTCCTGCTGCTAGAAAATGATACTCCCTGTGTTCTTTGTGTCCAACAGTATGGTTGTGTTTACACCTTTGTCATTGCCCAACTGCCTGGATAAAGGGAACTTGGGTGGTACTCGAGGTGCTGGGTTGGGTTGGTGGCTAGAACAGTTGAAGTCTGTGGCATTGAGCTAGTACATGGCACCCATCATGTTTGTGTTCACTCTGCAGACACCACAGGATCTCTATGAAAAGTATAACACTCGTCCCTAAAGGGTGTCCTAATCAGAGTGTGTGCTAACCACAACATCCAGCCTACTGGGGATTTTACAGAGTCTATCATTTACTCCACACAACAGGTGGCTGATTTGAGACAGTCTAAAGTCTGATGAGACATAACATCCTATTTCAGCTAAAACTAAATCTGGTGCTGTTAATACCAAACAGATTAATTCAGTTTAATCATATTCTGAATTTCTTACCTCCTCAAAGGAGTGTAAAGTGAGTCCAATTATGTTTCCTATATGGGCCAGCTGTTGTAACTCAGGGTAACTCCTGGTCCAGGCATTTATTTAGATTTTGTAGTTTTATGAGGAGGATAAGAGAGGGAAAACTATTAACTGCTGATAGAAGAACATACAGAGAGTTGCAATATTATGAACATATTTCAGGTCTTTGTACAAACCAGAAAGGGATTTTTTTTCCTCTGCTAATCTGAATTTAAGCGTTAAAGCAGACTGATGACAATATACATCCATCTGCCAGACCTATTCTCAAAATAAACTCCCTCCACACAAAGTTAACACAGGAATTAACCTGCAGCAAGATACAGCTCTGACCTTTGGTATATCATGGATATAGAAAAGCTTAAAAAATTCCTGACGTGTCATCTTTGGCTGTTTTTCAAGGCTTGCTGTGGTTCTCTGCTATTCCTGGCGATGTGCCCCCTTTCTGTATTCCAAGAGTGAACTGGGTAATAAATGCTATTCAGATGGAGAAGGTAAATCTTTATGGGTAAGTCCAGTCTCTGTACATGGCACCCTCCTCACAAATGCCACCCATCCCATCTTGTCTTTGGATCATGTCCTGGAAGTTGCTGCAGAGCACATAGGAAGGATCCCAGAGTAACTAGCACAGATAGAAGGGAATGGATCAGGTACCTACTCCTAGCCATCTAATTCAGGCACTCTAGGGCAAGTAAGACATTTCTTCTAGGTCAGTAGATATGGCACAGGACCTACAAGATGCCTGTGATCTCCTGGAGTAGCAGCCACAGGCTAGTCAGGATGTGTTTCCGCATCTCAGATGGCATTAGACCCCTTTGTGTAGGCAGCTGAATCTCATCCTGGATGGCACATAACTCACAGGCCACAGTATTTACACAAGTGTCACATGTGAGTGAGTACCAACAGTGATACATAGAGGCATCCAACACCAGATCAGGTATGCCTAAAGTGAGCCCTAAGTGTCTCACATTTGGGCAGCTGAAGGCAGGCAAGGGGAATCTCATGCTCTGCTAGCACTGGCCATTCCAGTGAGATGTCAGGCCTGACCCAGAACCTCACCTGCAGCTCCTTCCAGGAGGCAAGCAGCCACTGCCTCCTGCACTAGGACCTGGAAGAGCATGTTACCCAAAAGTCACTGTTTGTATCTCTGTGCCAGTGGACATTTGTCAGAGATGCCAGGAAAGCTCAGAGTTGCGCAAAAGGAATATCAGTTGAAAGCCAGAGAGTTGCCACTGGTGTGGATTTTCTAGACTCCTGGTCTTCATAGATAGCTTCAAAACCTGACGCCACCTGAACACATCTACTCTGTTGCCAATATTAAATTGACAGTTCTTGACCTTCTTTAATCCTTTAGGTTTAACTTTATTTACACTTCATTTAAATATAATGGTTTCAGGCAACCATGGGCAGTCATGCCCTACTCTCTTTATAGTTTTTGTTATATGCAAGGACTCTCTGTCTCCCACTGTAACCACTCTTCCAGTCTAAAAGGTTCCTCAGAAGGATCACAAGTTTTGACTTTAGTCAGAGCCACTCATTGTGGCTGGAAAAACACAAAGTAGCTTCAGCCAATCTCGCTTGCATGGATCTGTGTTTGTTTTTTTAATGGACTCTCAAGCTTCCCTACTCATCCTTCTCATTGACTACACATGAATAAAACATCTCACTTGAACCAGGTGAGATGAATTCCCAGCTGCATTCAGTCATCATCTACCTGCTTCATGCTTGTGGAATACAAATATGCCCATCTATTTTTAACTATTCAAGACCAGGAATGATACTTACTATTTATGCAGAAAATCATGATTCATTTGCTGTGATTGCCTATATTAATGGGAGGTGGGGGCTGCCACTACTAAATAAAGAATTGTTAGGTGAGAAGGAAGTCAAGGCCAAAACCATCTTGTATCAATAGCACATGAAATATTGCTATTAGGCCTTTAATCCTTGAAGTGCTGGGGCCTGAGTTGTGGGCCCCATGTTGGAGTTGACCTGTGGATGAGTCACAACCTAGCAGAATATTTTGGTTTTCCTATCGGCTTCATGTTCCAGAGGCAGAACCTGGCCCACCTGTGGCTCTGTGGCTCTGCCCTCACCCAGGTGGTCATGGCTGGGGTGGTGGGCGAGGCCAGGGCTGCTTTAACCAGAAGCTGATCAGCTGGAATAGCTTCCTGTTGGGTGTGGGTAGGTCACAAATCTGGCTACAAGCACTCTCTTTTTGTCCCTGTGCATTAACTGCAAGTTCTGTACTGGGCATCTTAGAGGAAAAAAAAAATTATCATAAATGGAGGACTGCAGTGCTGGAGGAAGGATAAACAAGAGGAATGGATGAATACTTGAGCAAAATATTTCCTATCAGGAAGTGATGAAAGCCTGCAGTGCACAAACACCTGAATGGCATCCAGGTCTGGAGAGGACTTTCTACTGAAATAACAGCAAAGGAGAGGAAAACCACAATTGTTTCATTAAACACAGGAAGATGTCTTCATTGTAAATAGTTTCCAGTTCACACCACTGCTTCAAACCATGAAGGCAGCTATGTGAGAGCCCACGTGCTGGGCTGCACTGCCCAGGAGTGCAGCAGGCACAGGTGCAACGGCAGAGGCAAGGTGAACCATGCCGGAGGTGGATGAGGATGAAAATGGTCCTTTGGCTGTGATGGACCAGAGTCACTTTGCTTCTTTTGGAGTGGTGGGGACACCAGTGGGGTGAACCAGGTCTGTGGCTGGAGGCCATGAATAGGGCAACCCCACTGGACAGGTCTAAGCTAGTAAAAACTCCACTTCCTAGCCAATGTCCCTGCCTCTCTAACAGGATTCCCTCACCAAGGGGCAATAACGGGAAAGTGGTTGCATGCAAGGAGGGAAGGCTTGCTAAGCAGAACAGCAGAGACATTTTGCAGGTGGCTGTGCAGCTAGCAGATCTGCAGCTTGAAGGCCTAACTGCCTTAGTATTATTGCAAAGCAAACACTTCCAGATTATCAGTAAGTGAAGAGGTGAAATCTGTAAGCATATTGACCTAATTCCCCTGTGGACAGCTACTTTGGTTTTCTGCTCCTCTCCTCACCTGTGTCCTGTTGACTCTGAAGTGCCCACCAAGTCAAACAGTGGACAGTTTTGGGGGGGAGGGACGGGATGTGCTTCCTTTCTCCCCTTTGTCACCCTTTGTGACAACCTATGTCCATCTTCTAAAAAGATACTTCACTTTGGAAATCGTAGAGGTCGTTAGAGGTGTTTGTGTGAACTTTATGGATGATATCATTATTCATTTACGCCATGCCTGGAGTCTTTTCTGTAGCTAAATGCAAGTGATCATTATTTTCACAGGTTCTGGCAGGAGAGAGCTCTTTCATCTTCATGGATCTCATTTCATTGTATGATCAAAGGTATTTCAATTTCAAATTAAGAACGTTCATTACTAACATTCTCTAAGTCAAGTAATGTAGGTTCAGGAGAGCTTTTCTAGGGAAAATAAACTGACTGATTTACGTACTGTATTGCCACACAAGAGGATTCACCCAGTGTTAACATACCTCTAAAAGCTCTATGTATCTGATCTATCTGAATCTAGTTTTACAAATAGAACAATGGGGGGGTTTGGTGTTATGCTTGCAGGCAATTTTCTTAGTATTATGGGTGGTATTACATGCTTAATACTGGGAAGTTCTGGCTCTACGAGAGTCTAAATCTCAGCATAAATTAATATGATTTCTGTAATAACAGCTAATGAGATATGACAAGGCAAAAAGAAAATGTACTGACAATGACAGATGACAGGAGGAAGCGTGTCTCAAATATACTTCAATGCAACATAGTCATACTCACTCAGCTTTTCAGTGGAGTAAATTTGTGCAGCATTGTTTCTTCTAGTGGCTAAATTGTTGTACTGGGCATAGCTGACACAAAACTAGTCTAGCTATCTGTACACTGTACTGCAACGTGCAAGAAAAACGGATCCAAAGGAAGAAATTCACTTAGATAAATCAAGTTGAATTTTTGCAGCCCTCAGCTGAAAAAGTATTTATGTGGGAAAATATTTGAAAACACATTAGAGTTTGTGAAAAAGAGACAAGTGGTACAAAGCCCATTTTTCTGACTCTATGAAAGATCATGTATGCAATCTATAGAAATGAGGTGTTTGGGTTAAAAGAGGAAGTATGTGTCACTGGTATGGAATTCCAGAAGATGTAACATGCAGGTTCTGAGGAGGTGCTCCTAGGTCCCTCACCAGGCCTCAGCTAGGTCAAAAGTCACCCCAAAGTATCACATTTGTCTTAAACCATTGCCCAAAGATTGCTGATTTTTTCTGCCATGTGTTATGCACACAAATTACTCCACTTTCGACACTGTGTTAACAGGTTGGTTAACTCTGTCGTTTGGAGCTCAGTGAGTTTATTGATCCTTACTGGAGCTGTTCTTCACAGAAGGCATGATTTTGTTATGGAGATTAAATAATAGACCACTGGGTTTCAAAACAGTCATCATTAAGTAATCAATTTAATTGTCTAGGTGGGGCTTTGAGAAGAAAAAGGAAAATTATGGAGAGGAGAAATAACCTGCCAATGTCAGCCAGTAGCTTGCTGGCAACTCAGCAATCAAACTCATCTTTCCCTGTACTGTTGATAGACTAGCTGGTCTCTATACCCTCATGTGTATGCATACACAGTAGTAAATATTGTCATTAAAAGGTGGTTTAGGAGTATATATGTTTTCTTTCCTTTTTCAGGGAATATATTACAAGTGATAAAATGCACTTTTGATTATTGCAAATCCTTATTAGGCCTATAAAAGAAAACAGCAAGAAGTCTTTCAGAAGCTGCTTTGAAATTGCAAATATTCTCCTGGTTTCCCCAGTTCTTCTGGCAGAGTAGTAGTATGTTAGTTCCTAATGATGACTATTACAAGAACAAATGAATAAAGGGTCTTTTTCTGCTTTTAAATAAACATTTAAAAATTTTTTTGGCAGTTGGCTACCTGTTACAGCGCAAGCAAAGAATATTTCTAAAGCAATCCAGTGTTTTAGAGGAAGAAGAGGCAAACCGTTGGTGTGTGGTGCTGCGACATCACCTGTATGAAGTCACATGAAGAAAGCCAAGTATTTACCCTAGTGAATGGCAACAGCCTATATCGCCTAAGTCCTAGACCAGATTGTGCCACAGAGTTACTCCTCACCCCCATCCTGCCCTTTGCCTCCCACTGTCTCTCTTCTGTACACCTCCAGTGGGAATTTCCTCTGAATAGGCACCAACTCAAACATGTCAGCACAATGTTCAGCAAAATAAACCTTTCAGTCCCAAGGACCCAAAGCTGTTGTCATGTTACAAAAGCACAACATCACATCTCAGTGCTGAGGCATATCTCCATGCCTGCAGTCACCTGCCCTGATGGCTCTCAGGACCGAGGACCTGCAGAGGGATGCCTGGCTCGTTGCACTCCTCTGCAGCCCCCTGACAGGCACAAATTTAGGCTGCTGGATCTGTTCCCTTTTCTCCTCTGTACGGGAACCACTAAGCCTCTATGCCCAGGAAGCCATTATCATGTAAGATTTTAATATCTACTCATCAGTGCTGGAGGACTGAGGAGCTCCTGTTCCCACACAATGTAGTGATCTCTGATTTGGATACAGCATAAATACAGACACTGCTTTCACCAATTCAGAAAACTCTATGTGCACCCAGAACTGGAGGGCATCCTTTATCCCTGGCATGCTAGAAGCTCAGTGCTAGACTCAGTTAAGCAGTCCTAAAATCTCCTGTCAGTGATAGGAATTTAGAGCAGCAGAAGACACTGTCTAATTGAAGTTGTCCAGGGAAGCAGCACGCATCTATGGGAGCATCTTAAGAAGTTTAGGAACCAAATATTGTTTATGGATACCTCAGTATATTTTATAAACACAGTTTGAGAATACTCAGCCTAATTTATGACATTTCCACAGCTGCCTTATTAAGAGGCTGTAGATCCATATCTGCATTCATCTGGAAGTAAAAATGCCTTTATCTCCATCCCTCGTTAGCCTCAGGAGTAATGCCACTGAAGTCAATTGAATTGCAACTGTGTAATGCCAGCATAAGCAAAACCAAGCACAGAATGCAAAACAACATGACTCATTAGCTGAGGGAGCAGACAGATATGCCAAGTGTAAAAACTGATAAGGGACGAAGTACAACGCAGAGATACCCAAACAGGTTTGGGTGGTGGGAGCAGCTTACTTGAGCAGAGCAAATTGGCCAGAAGGGAGCCTTGTCCTACGCCAGCTGAGCTGTTTCTGGTACTTGGTGACCTTGCCCGGAGCCGGCTGGGGGATCCCTGCATGAGCCGCTGCCACGGATATGACACACCAGGAAAGTGAGAGGATTCTACGATTCTAAGCTTCTCTCCAAGCTGGGATTCGGGACTTGGCTATTTTTTTTTCAGTTTTATAAATGTATCTACAATGAATGATAACACAAAGCACATTCCAGTCTTTAGGGCACCTGCTTTAAAGCATCTGCCAGAGTTTCTTCTGACCTAGAAAGTGAAAAAGAATAAAATAGGACTAACAATCTCCACTGCACAAGACCATCATCGGGTTGAAAGTGTCTACGTTTGCAGGCATTCAGATGAGGATAATAACATACAAAGTAAAAGAAACAGGGAGATAATAGAGCTTCTCACATCTTTCACTGTACAAAGCTCTGACATTTTCCACTTCATTTTTAATTATGTGTTTTTCAAATATTTATGTTTACATTTAATGTCAGATCTGGATTTTGGAACAGCTCATTTTCAAATGAGCCTGAAATTACCTCATAAAATAAACAGTGATGTAATATAAATTCTACATCTCCCTGAAAGTTTTTATAATTTTAGGGAAAAAGAACTCCCATATTTTCCAGAAAAATGCAAAATTTTTTTTGCTTTTGGAAGGCAGAAATCTTCTCTGCTTAAGAGACCTTGTAGAAACACTTTGACAGTGCATGTGTTCCAGCGATGGATTATGCTGCAACACCAGGGTATTATCAGTTCCAAGGTATTCTGATAGTGGATTAGTTCTGTAAGTCACTGGTGCTTAAGTGTAGGTTTTCCTTTATGAAAATGAAGATGTGATACATTACTCCAAAATATGGTACCAGGAAGGATGTGATAGTTATAACTGAAAGTATGGGAGGAAGAAAACCCCTTGTGTAATGCTAATATTTTCTGATATATGTTTAAAACAAGTTCCTATTTTTAGCAGGCCTCTGGAGGCTGCCAGTTTTCGTGAAGATATAATAACCATATAACAGAGTCAAGTCAGGGAAGACAACATGTTATTGCTCTTAGCTGGCATTGTTCATATATTTTACAGCAAAGTAAGGAGTTAAAATAAAGGATCATTTTCTGGCCATATTTTAAAGTATCTATTGATTTACATTTGATCTGTTCATTTTCATTAAATGCAAAACCCCACCAGCCATTATATAGTGAAAAAGTCAGCGGGACAGTGCAACTAACATTTGTTTCACTAAGTGTTTTCATAGGAGGCTTCCACCTGAAGACTTAGCACACCAAAAAAATCAAGGAGACAGATTATCTGCCCGGAGGGTTGTTTTAATGGCTAAGGCACAAAACGAGTAGCTGGGAAATTGTTACCTCATCCTGAAATAACCTGTATTGGACTACAAGGTGATTTCACGCTGCTGCAGAATAACCTGTGGAATAGCAGAGGAACTAGACTCAGATCTATATTCTCAAAAATATAAAAATATACCTCTGTAAGATTCAAGTCTGGACCTCTTCCTCCAAGCTGGAAGTGATTTTGAAGGCATACCTTCCCTGGGGCTAAGGAAATGGCAAGTGTCTTTTGCTAGGAAAAACTTTTCATAGAATCATTTAGGTTGGAAAAGAACTTTAAGATCAAGTCCAACCGTTAACCTAGCACTGCTAAGTCCACCACTAAACCATGTCCGTAAGTGCTGCATCTATACTAGCCTTCCTATACTTAAGCAGATCAACACTCCTACCCAAATCAGCGCCATCTGCAAACTTACTGAGGGTACACATTATCCCCTCATGCAGATCATTCACTAAGATATTAAACAGAACTAGACCCAATACTGAGCCCTGGGAAACACCACTTGTGACCAGCTGCCAACTGGATTTAACTCTGTTCAGCACTACTCCCTGGGCTTGGTGAAGAATACACTTGTGTAAGCTCTGAGCGGCCAATTTCTCCAGGAGAATGCTGTGGGAAACTATGTCAAAGGCTTTACTTAAAGTCTATGTAGACAACACCCACAGCCTTTTCCTCATCCACTAAGCAGGTCACCTTGTTATAGGAGATGAGGTTAGTCAAACAGGACTTGCCTCTCATACATCCATGTAGATTGGGCCTGATCACCTGGTTGTCCTGTACATGCTACATGATGGCACTCAAGATTGTCTGCTCCATAACCTTCCCCAGTACCAAGGTCAGACTGATAGGTCTGTAGTTCCCTAGATCCTGCTTCTAGCCTTTCTTGTAGTTTGGCACAGTATTTGTTAATCTCCAGTCCACTGGGACCTCATTGTTAGCCAGGACTGCTGATAAATAATAGAAAGGGGCTTGGTGAGCACTTCCACCATCTCCCTCAGTATCCTTGGATGGATTCCGTCTGGTTCCATAGACTTGTGTTGTCTAAGTGGTGTGGTAGGTCACTGACCATTTCCCCTTGGATTATACACGTACCTCATCTGTTGACAGCAGGCTGGTGTCATACCATCTTGACCCATGTCAAAAAACCCGAAGTTCTGCCAGTGACACCAAGCTTAGTCAGGTATTGATCTGCTGGTTCTTCCTGTTTCTTCTAACTTAGAAGATGCTAGGACCATGTATGCATGTGCAGCACCAGCTTGGGCAGTGGCTAACACACGACTTTTTTACCAGAGGGAGGAGAGGAGAATATTTTAATCACTAGCTCTATTTAGCACCAAATCATAACTGGTCACTGGTGTGTCTAGACAATATGAAGCAGAAGCAGTCCATTTTAGCCAGTTTTTATGGTTGGAGGCAAATCCTAAATGTGCAAACAGCTGAGGTCTCTTTGTTATGGGATAAAAGATATGGCACAGTGCATCTATACAGACAGATTCATTGTAGGCACAGAAATGAACTCTACCACTGACAGCACACCGTCACTCAAGTAAACCAGCACTGTGATCATAGAATCACAAAGGTTGAAAAGACCTCTAGGATCATGAAGTCCAACCTTCATCTCAACGTCTCCCTGACCACTAGACCATGTAATGAAGTGCTACATCTACTCGTTCTT